>VDFB02149329.1:0-101754 GCA_007258455.2 Sequoia sempervirens | reverse complement strand
GGTCATATTTTTATGGTGCCAAGTTAATATTGCATTAATTATAATATGCCATGTGGAGACACTCTCACATAGTCTATAGGTTGTGTATGAAACTACTTTTAAGTTCATTATATCTAGTCAATATGACAATGTAGGTAAGTTATGTGAGAAGCTATTAATTTTGTTATATAATCAAAGGTTTATGTCTCTATATAGTAAATACATTTCAATATCAATGTAACTCTTTGTTTGAAACTTTGAACATAATTCTTGGAAAAGAGTACTTTCTCTCACTCAAGGCTTGCTTGTATGGGTACACTTTATTTCTTAGGGAAAAAAAGGATCTATATGGTGTGGAGGGAAAAAGTATTGCTTAAGCATTGTATGAAGGTGAATTGTTTGTTTGTTGAAATTTTGGTTGTAAGTTTCTTTTAATGAGTGGTGGCCCATAATTTTTTGCATGTAAGCATATAACCACTAGAAGTTGTTGTTTAGATCAACCTTAAAATTGTTGTAGATTCTACTATACTGTATTATATAAAGCCCAAGTTTCAATTCAAGCATTCAATTAAGTTGTTGATTTTGTTTTAGAAAGTCAATTTATGAAGTTTTGAAATAAGTGTGTTTCATTAGTATTAGGAGTTATTAAGAGGGAATGAAACTATGGTATTGCTTGTAGTGCTTTCACATCCACAAGGGGCACAAAGTTTAAATTTGCATGCATGCTCAATTAAACTTAATATTTGTGGAAATGTTTAATTATGAGGAGTTTGTTCATTCATTTACTCATTTAATTGTTGGACCCAAGTCCCTTTCTATTCGGGAATTTTTCTTCAACCACAAAGAATGTGAGCATGAGTTAATGCAACTAGCCACTTAAACTAGAGGTTAATGTGCCTTGCAAAATCATTTGACTTTATTTAAATCAAATTTGAATATTTAATACTAGCCTAAATTGTTGGTCATATGAATATCTAATGTCCAGTGCATCTTTTAAAAAGTAAAACATAAGCAATGTCCATTCTAATTATCATGAACCCTTTGAAATACAAAGCAATTATTGCAAAAATACGGTTAAGAAATGTCAACCAATTGGAGCAATGACCATAGGAATTTCTTCCAAAATGGAACAAACGAAAACAATGAAAACTAATTAGTTTAGTTTGATGTATGATTGTAGTTTGCGAGGCATGGTCTATTGGTGCAAAAAAAACATTTAAATATATTTCAAGTTAATTAATTACCTCAAGAGAGTTCCTTTTATTGGTTTCCATAAGACACAAACTATCAGCCTTGTAGAAAATAATGTACAAATTTCAATTTATGCATTTATTTTGTGAGCTTCTCCAAGCCATATCATACAATGGGTGTGAAGTACAAAAAATTATTTAATCCTTTCAAAATTTTAGAAAAGAACTAACTTATTAAGAGGCCCTTACCCATCCAAGTCCTTGTAAGCTTGTTTCCTTCCCTCAAATTTTTTTGAGGGATTTTAATACAAATGATATGGACATATTTCAATCATGACACTCAATGTATATCTTCTTTATATTTTAATCTAGTTTTTCTTAGAGAATCTTTTGGTTTCTTTGACATTTGCAAGCATCCTAGTAAATGAGAGTGGTGTTATGTTGTATAAGATACATCTACACACACCTCAATAAAAGAGGCTAATGATATGTTGACATATGATACTCAATGCTTATAGCAATGAGTTAATATTGATGGGAAAGTTAATGTTAGAATTGTAGGGTTTGATCAAATAACTATTTTAGAATCTACAAATTGTTGGTGTTCTACTAGTACTATTTAATATTTGCATTTGAAAGCTTAATCTTTGCACCTATGAATGTGAATTGACACATGAACTTGAATCTATAGTTGTAAGTGAATTGGTAGAAATCTAATGCTTGGAATTTTCTAGTCTTTAAAAATATACAAGACTAATTTAACATATACAATTTACTTAAGTTATTCTAATGCATATCAAATAATGCAATAATAGTCACTATCAATGCACAACGATAACTTAAATAACAAATTGCTTATTTAGTTCACTTAAATACATGTCTTCATCAACTATACATCCTAGCAATAGTAGTTACTATTAGTGATAACTTGAGTAATAAATTATTTATTTAATTCACCTAAATATCTATTATAATCATCTATGTCCTAGTCATTCCTTTATTTATTGTGTTGTCAAACAAAACTACTTTGAGAATATAGTTATCAATTGTTATTTTGACCACCACTACTTTCAAGTTGCCTACAAATCAAAGAACAAAACCGTCCTACCAACATTTGGCGAACTTTGCAACAATGCAACCTTGTTTATATTATGATATAATATTAATATAAAATTTTAGTATTATTTTTTTTATCCTAAATATAAAAAAATATTAATTATATAGCATAATATTATATTATTAATTATATAGTAGACATCCATACTACTAGACTGCAGGAAAGGCCTTTCGACACAATTATTAATTTTTATTTTTATTTCTAAAATAGATATACTAATATTATTATAAATAGAATTATTTAAAATTGATTTTATTTTATTTATATGAATTATATTTATTTTATTTTATATAATTAAAAATTATTTTATTTTATATAATTAAAAATTATTTTATTTTAATTCATTCTTATTTGAAGAGTTATTATGACTCAATTAGGAGTTATTTTATCGATATTTTATTTATTTAAGAGTTATTTTATTTACTTTAGAATCATTTAAAATTTGTTTTATTTTATTTAAACATGATTTAAATTTATTTTATTTTTAAATGCTATTTTTAAATTATTTTATTTATTTAATATGTGTAATGCCCACCACAAAACCCTAGAGAATGTCACACACATAACGGAAACGAACAATTTTTTAATTTTAAAAATGTAATTAAACAAGTAAAGTAAACTACACTAACACATACATTCTCTAAGGTACATGATGACGCTTACTTACAATACCCATTACTAACAAAAGTTACTAAAGATAAATTATATTTTTTTACTCATGAATTAAAGATCATACATCCAAAAAATTAAAATACATCACAAAGATATAAAGTACAATAATGACTCATTCACACATTGCATTTATTTAATATTACAATTACAATTCTCATTTCCAAATGAGATAGTTTATACAAAAGTGTTACAATTACAAATTACAAAGGTTCTCCTCGAATACAATTGAGGAGTGATACAATTACAAGGTATCCAACAGATACAAGTGAGAACATGAAAGAATTAAAAATCCACTGGTACACACGAGCTCTCCAATCAGGAAGTACTTGCCATGACAAACAAGAACTGGGGACCCGACGATGTAAGGTGCATGTTCCACCCAACCAAGTGGTACCTGAAGGACCACCCCTCATGCTATGAGATAGTAAAAGAGCTTCCTAGGCAAAACCTACAACCTCTAGACATAGGAAATTACAATACTAAACTACGCAAGTATAATACTAACATTATGGTTACAATGCTTCCAGATTATAATGATCAACTACACAATACAACAAATTGACTGACAATTGTCATAGGAGGAGCGTCATCACAAAGTTGCATGGGTTACCCTAGCGAATCTTCTTAGGCTCCGGCCCCCATCTTGGGTTACCTTGGTGACCTCTTACAAAACCTGACCCCACATGCAATCTAATGCGGAATCGATAATCTCTCATAGAGACAAGATACTGATCTTTCCATTTCAAGCCTTCTCGTCTCATCCCAAGTCTATACTAGCCCTTGAGTCCATGAGTGAGACACTTTAAATAAGTTAAGTGTTTAAACTACCCTTTTCCATTAACATATTTATTAAGTTATCACTGATTAATCTAACTCTACATGAGTTACCCTGACACCACTTTGTGTGTCAGCCCCCATGAAGAGCCACTCCCCTATTAACAACCTAAGGAATCAATTCCACTAACATTGGGTTGACAAGGTGCACATAAATCAATTACAAATACCAACTCAATAACAATATACAACCCAACCTGTTCATAGAATCAGGTGTCCATACTTAATGAAATACCACGTGCACTACCCAAGTTAATTTAAAAGTTAAACCATCACAAGTTACAACTCCATCTCAAAGAAAATACACATCTGGAAGACTTACAAAATCAAATACCCCAATTTTCCCAAACAACAAGAATAAAAGAAATCATAATCTTTAAAACAATTTCAGGCAAAATATTAATCTAACTTTAGGATTTCTTAAATCCAATTAACTCAATTACACATCACTTGCAAATACTCAAAGTAAATATAATTACATTTGCGACATTAAGGAATTCTAAAACTAATAGTTTAATTCCATTTTCCTCAATTACACAATGATAAAAATCATTTAAAAAAAAATAAAATCATTTTATTATAAAATAAATATTTGCAACTATTATAATAAAATAATCTTAAGATAATTCTATTTAAATATAAATATATATTAAACATATATATAATTATATACTTAATGTATATACAATTATATATATATAAATATTATTTAAATATATATATTTATAAAATCGATTTAAATTCTCAAATCATTTAAATAAAATCCAATTATTTAAAATATATAATATATATATTATATATATTAAATAATAAAAATAAATATAATATATATAATATATGAATATTATATATATATAATATAATAAAAAGAAATTTCATTAAAAGTAAACCCCGACAAAAGGCAGGGGATGCAACCTAGGCTATGCCCAGCCTCCCCTGTGGAGGTTGCGCTGCCTGTGGCAGCCACAGTTGTGCCCCCCATTTTAAATTTATTTTATTTTTAAAATCAAATTTTCCCCTGTATCAAATGGCGATTTCTTCTGGGGTTTTTATTTTTTGTTTTCTTAAATTCTCATTTTCACAAAGATAAAATTTCAACAACATATGATTTATTTTTTTTAGATTCAAATACAATTGCAAAAAGGGTAAATGTAAAAATGAATTTTCTATAAATTTAATAAAGTTTTCAATCTTATTTCTACAGAGGTTTGCAAAATCATCTGATATTTTCATTTGAATTTTCTATTGTCACAAATTGATTCTCTATAGAGATATGAGATTTTCATAATTTTCGTAGATTTTCAAAAATTCACAACAATCCTTTCAAAACTTAAAATCAAAACTTCTAAACAATAAAGCAATAAAAGAACCTGGTATCTGAAGTTTGAAGAAATGAAATCTGAAGTTGAGCTTCCCTACAAAATTTAATTTTCCAAAACCTCTTATAAAATCTCCACTTTCAGACCAAAATGTCCAATTACAGAGCAAAACCTTTCTCTCTTTTAATAGCCAAAATTTCCAAAAAATATCCCCCATTAATTTCCTCAACACTTAGTCAAAATTCCAAAATATCTCTTTCAACCACCATAGTTATTTCCTCTTATGCATTCAAAATTTATTTTTTCTTTTAAATAATTTAAAACATAATTTATTTTTCCAATAAATTAAATCACTTAATCTATGCACTTTACAAAACAACTTTAATTATTTAATTTATTTAATCAACAAATTTAATTTAATTAATTAATTTATCCCTCTAATAAGATAAATTTAATCAATAGATTAAATTACCTTACCAATTGAATAAAATAAAATTAGTTAAATTAAATAAAAATGTTAATCTAAAATACATAAATTAACATTTACAACCACTTAAACGTTAATTTTCACATATAATTTCCACGAATAATAAATTATCAAAACATCAAAGACAACATGACTCAACAACAACAAGACACAAATTGATGACACACTATGGTAGGGATTGTGTTTGACAAGGGAACCCCATTACTATCTCCCAATCAACAATAGCGTTGGGATATGGACACGCTTAGACTTGTGAAGCCAGGTGGAGACACTTAATCTATGCACTTTACAAAACAACTTTAATTATTTAATTTATTTAATCAACAACTTTAATTTAATTAATTAATTTATCCCTTTAATAAGATAAATTTAATCAATAGATTAAATTACCTTACCAATTGAATAAAATAAAATTAGTTAAATTAAATAACAATTTTAATCTAAAATACATAAATTAACATTTACAACCACTTAAACGTTAATTTTCACATATAATTTCCACGAATAATAAATAATCAAAACATCAAAGACAACATGACTCAACAACAAGACACAAATTGATGACACACTATGGTAGGGATTGTGGTTTGACAAGGGAACCCCATTACTATCTCCCAATCAACAATAGCGTTGGGATATGGACATGCTCAGACCTGTGAAGCCAGGTGGAGACACTTAATCTATGCACTTTACAAAACAACTTTAATTATTTAATTTATTTAATCAACAACTTTAATTTAATTAATTAATTTATCCCTTTAATAAGATAAATTTAATCAATAGATTAAATTACCTTACCAATTGAATAAAATAAAATTAGTTAAATTAAATAACAATTTTAATCTAAAATACATAAATTAACATTTGCAACCACTTAAACGTTAATTTTCACATATAATTTCCACCAATAATAAATTATCAAAACATCAAAGACGACATGACTCAACAACAACAAGACACAAATTGATGACACACTATGGTAGGGATTGTGGTTTGACAAGGGAACCCCATTACTATCTCCCAATCAACAATAGCGTTGGGATATGGACACGCTCAGACCTGTGAAGCCAGGTGGAGACAATGTCCTATACTTGCAATCCTGCGATCAAGACAAATGTCGTACATGGATAAAAATATAACTGTCACACCGTGAAGAGAAATTGCAGAATCACAGGGCACTCGCAAGCGAGTGATGTAATCCCATCCCCTTCACCAATACAATCACAACAAGACTGATGAAATTAAAGCATCATTAATCAACAGATGATCATATCTCAATATTAACAATAATGCTAATCAAAAGCATAACATAAAACCATAAACATCCATATAAAGTATCATCACACCACAGTATAACATTAACATCACTCTAATGTCAGTGATCATAAAACAGTAACAAGGTATCAAGGTCTATCATAGTAAAAGTATTGTCTAACAGCATAAACAAATCAAGACACATAGTAGCAACTGGAGGGGCACTACAATATTTATTTTAGTTTACTTTAAAATTATTTAAGAATTATTTTCTTTGTATTTACTAAGATTTCGTTCTATTTACTTGAGAGTTATTTTATATATTTAGTTATCATAAAGATAGCACCCATTATATTATATCAAAAAGAAAAAATATAATGTCCTTGAATAGGACTAATTAGGGGAGAGGAAGCATGTTTCAATACTTGTGATGGTAATTGTTTATATAATACATCCAATATTTTTATCAATATTGGACCAATAGTTGTGACTTTAAAGTTGTTAGTGTTGATGATGACTACCCATAATTAAACAAAATATATTCCTTTGATCTAAAAAACAACCAATCATGTGATTCCACATCAGCACTCAATAAAACATGATGTGAATGCACAAGTATTGGTCTCACTTTTTTTTGGCCTTTTTGGACATCTTGACAAAAAGCATGCTGATGTGGCATCATAGTTGATGATATGACCCTGAAACCTTACTTATAAGCAGGGGACTTGCCAAGTAAGCTGCTGTAAAAAATTGGGAGTGATTTGAAATTTCCACGTATGATAATTAGAAGCGCGAAGTTAGGGTGCACAACTACTGGATCCTTTCCCCTAATTTAGTTTGGCCATCTATGACCTATAAAACTTCAAATTCTCTTTCAATTTGTTCAGGGATCTTGCTCATATGACCTATATAAAAGTTGAAGACTTCCCTGTTATCACATTCCACACCTTCCTGGAATAGATGATTACTTATTCATGCTCCTATTTTCCCAGTCTTATTTCTATGTCAAAAATTTATTCCAGGCTTCCATTACACGACCCTAGATTGAAAGCGTTCACTGCAATATTATTTGCCTTAAGTTTCAGGTGGTCTTTAATGAATCCATCCACTGCCAACTTGCTCCAATTCTTTTTCCTAAATACCATCACAAAGTTTTCTAAAAATATGTTGATTAATCTATCATCATGGATGTGTCCTCCTTGGAAGACTTTGTGCCCAATGACCTTAATTATATTTTCTTCCTCATTTGTGGAAATATTAAAGAATTTTTTAAGCTTAACAGAATGGCTCACCCCGTTGCATGGATATTCTATGCCTATGATCTCTACTATTGTTGACTCCTTACTGAGAGTTGTGCATTTTGGACGAGTTTTTATAGACAGTATGGAAGAAAGCTATATCCCAACCAAATCAGATACCAATAAAAGTATAGATAGCATGGGATATGGTTAAATTCCTCAGTTCATCCATAATTTTCCAAATTGTTTCTGCAATATTTTTTAGTTTTTAATTATGTACTTTCCAACTATGTATTGAATTGATGTAAATTTGTGAGTCCCCTTCAATATCGATGTCTGTGATTTTTTTAATTTTTTACATAGTTGTAAACCTATGAGAGATTTAAATTTGGTTTTATTGTTTGTTTCTTCTAGTATTTTTTTTCAATTTCTCAAATTAGATCACCTTTGTCATTTTGAATTGCTACTCCAAATTTTAATTTTCTCGAGTTTCCTTTTGTTGCCCCATCAAAATTTATTTTTAAGTATCCTCATGAAGGGGGGCACCATTTTAGTTTTTCTCTTTTCATTGATTTTGTGATTGTGGTTCCTAAGATTTGACAGAGTTTAAGGGATATCCATCTTTTCATTATTTCATTATCCCATGATGTGAAGGGTTAAGAAAACAATTTCAATCTTTCCACTTCACAAATTACTTTCTCTATTTTATTGATAATCAATTCTATTCGAGTTCCTCTTTCACTAAATATTATATTGTTACTCTCTTTCCATATTTCTCAAATTAATATAGATGGAATTGTGATCTACAATCCTTCCTATGCCAATTGACGTCACCTTGGCCAACTCAAAAATAAATGGTGTATATCATTTTGGAGTAGTTCTTTCCAAATGAGGAAATTACAGAGTTATTCCCAACATTGCTTAGAAAATGGGAAGTTTATAAGTGATTTACCAACTCTTCACTTTCCTTACCCATTACACATGTTGACATACCTACTATATCAAAATATTCTTTTGATGAATAGGCATCTATCTATATTAAAATAAAGATAAAGTTACATATTCACAAAAAAAAGGTGGGTGGTAAGAAGGCACACCTTGAGAATCACATGAGCAAAGCCCAAAAAAACCAAAAAATCAACCAGTCACATGGGTTGAGCCCATAAGTCCATGATTACAAAACATATAAAAAAGGGCCATTAAGTGGCCAAAGTAGTGCCAATAGAGCCAGGAGAGTCTTTGTCATCCATTTTCTTCCCTCATACATCAACGAGGTCTAGAGTGACGTAAGGAGGAGGACCCCAACCATCATCAACATCTTTTTCCTTTTCTTTATCTTTATCCTCGCGCTGGGGTGAGATTGCAAGTGCTAGACGTGGAAAACTTTTTCTAGAATTTGGCCAACCAGAGCCAAAATTAGGAGTTTCATTAGAGGGCCACCCGAAACTGCCACCACCACTCCTCAAAGCACTGCCAGAGGGCCACCCCTAGCTAGTCCACAATGGAGGAGAGTGGGTCCACTGAGGAGGGTGAGAATCCCGTCGAAGAGGAGGCTGAGAGTGGGGACATGTAGAACCACTCCACTGTTGGACCCAAGAAGGAAATCATCGTGGGAGGACGTGGGTGAAGTGGGCACCTGAGCAATAGTACACGGGGCATTGCTCCAGTGGTCCAGAAGCACTTTCAGGTGAGCAACCTCAAATGCAACTTTGTTTTCTTGCACTTGAATCTATAAGAGCACATTAGAACAAATAATAGCTTTAGCATATAATGAAACATTAATATCCATTTGAGAATGAGCAAATAGGAAGTCATTTATGTCTTTCCAGATATTGAAGAGGATTTTCACCTTGAAAGTGTGCCAAAGCTGGGTATACTTAGCATGAAGTCTGGGTGAGTCTCCCAACAAAACCATATGCTAGGAGAAAGGCTCCGGCCTAAAGGGCCGAAAGAAGTCATGAATCCAAGTCCAAAACTGTTGAGCTTTGGGGAAAAACCAGAAAAGATGCTTAAAAGTCTCAGCTTGCCCACAAAAAGGGTAGCAAGGGTCCTGGACGCCCAGGTGAACAAGTCGAGAACCCACAAGCAAGCCTTGAAAAATAATACGCCAAGCAAAGTGGGAAAGTTTTGGCTCAATACTTGCAAACCAAGTGGTAGCAAATCTTTTATGCCAGACATGAGTGGGAGATTGAAGAAGCCACCTTTAGTTCAGACTTTGAATCATAGGAAAATGTGGTGAAAGCCACCTATAACCAAGCCTAGGCTTGTAAGGGGTGTCTGGGTACCAATACCAGTCCTTCCACCAAGGTTTGGTCCCATGAATTCCAATCTTATGAAGCATCTTTGCAGGAATAGCATTCACTAAACCATCAAAATTTGTACGGTCCTAGTTATGAAGCCTGTACAGGGTACAAAATTCTTCCCACTGCATGATACACATTATGGGTCTATGAAAAATTTGTTGTAGGGTCTGGATACCCTTTTTGTAGAATCTGAGTGCCTTAAGCCAAGGTGACTTAGCCAATGACTGACCATTGCTAGTGAAGAGAGGCGACCACCAAACATTTTGCTGGTTGAGTGAAAGCCCATCATGGAAACCAGAGCCAGCCCAGTGAAGCCAGGGCTTGACTACCCCTCAGGCTCTCCAAATGATTTTGGCCACAAAATTCCCCACAATTTGGACTGGTCCCTCCATGACTAGAAGGGTTTGAAAGCCAATCCCCTTCCAGGCGGGTCTACAAATAGGAAAGTCTGACTGAATACAATGTCTGAGAAGAATTTTCCATGCCTCATCACTAGTAAGGGCACAAATTATCCATTTGACACACAAGGCAGTTCCTTGCAATTGAGTGGAGAGCAACCCAAGCCCTCCAAAATCTCTGGGAAGACAACAAAATTCCTAGGCAACACGGTGAAACCCTCTGTGGGAATCAACAAAGGCCCAAAGAAAATCCCAAAGCAATTTTTCAAGCTTGTTGTAGGCAACTTTTGACGAGGCCCAACATGAAGAATAATAAACATGGGTAGCCGCAAGAACCTTGGAGCACACTTGGAATTTCCCTGCTAAAAAGAGGGGCTTAGTAATCCAGTAAGCAAGCTTCTACTCGAGCCTGGAAAGAACAACTTGCCATAACTCAGCTGGGGATGCGTAGAAAGAAAAGGGAATGCCCAGGAACCAAAAAAATTCTCTTGGTCCAATCCACTTCCAATTATACTACTGAAACCAAGGAGGAGTGGGTAGAATAGATTATCTATAGTACAAAGTTTTGTGCCATTGAATGGCAGAGCCAGAAGCAAGGAAAAAATTATTAAGACAATCCAGGGCCGCTTTAATATTTTCTTCTTCCTCCAGGAGAGTGAGGAAAGAGTCATTAGCAAAATGGCCATTAACTAGCTGAGCCTGAGAGCTAGGCAGTGAAATTCCCTTGACATGCTATTGGGAAACTGTGTTGGCCAAAAGGTAGCCAAATCCTTTAGCAACAAGCACACACAAAGAGGGGGCAAGCAAACACCCTTGCTGAATGGAACAAAAGAGTCCAAAGGTAGAAGATTGATGACCATTAATGGTGATACAAGCAGAGGCATCCACAAAGAGCATTCAAATAGTTTGAATGAAATTAGGCCCAAAACCCAAAGCTTGCAACATAGTAAGAATAAAAGGGCATTCAATGTAGTCATAGGCCTCAACAAGATCAATTTTGACAAAAATGGCTTTCTGGTTTGAATGCCTGGCCATTCCATGCCTTCCCAAACAATAATAATATTATTTAGAATAAACCTAGATTTGATAAACCCTATTTGCTTCGGGCGCACAATTTGAGGTAAAAAATGGCAGATCTTCAGAGCCAAAGCCTTGGCAATAATTTTGTAGGAGACATTGAGAAGCGTGATAGGCCTCCAGTTGCATATATCCTCAGTATCACTAGATTTGGGTATGAATTTTATATTACCTTTGTTTATTAAGTTACCTAGAGATTTAGCATGAAAAGCCTATAAGTAAACATGATACAAATCTTGCCCAACATAGTCCCAAAGGGCCTTGTAAAAATCATAAGGGAAACCATCAATCCCTGGGGCTTTGTCATCAGCCATGGAATGAACAACTTTCTTGAGGTCATCAATTGTTAAAAATTGATCGCAAAAATTTCTCTAGGCTAAGGAAAACCTATTTGGCACAACAACAAGGCAATCCCAAAGGGCTTGCTATTGCATAGGCATGGGGTCCTATGCAGTGAAAACCTGCTCATAATGACGCAAAAAGTCTTGGAGAATGTCAACAAGCTCAGAGAACACCTGAATGCCATCTTTTATTTTTTAATGCCCAGAGATGAGTGCCTGACATGCAGTGCCAAAAAAATCTCTTTGGAGGCAAAATCACCAATTTTTAGCCAATGTAGTTGGGCTTTGATTTGCGCACCTTTGGCATCATAATTGTGTGCAACTTGCTTTTTGTTCCTTAATTCTGTCACCTTGACTTGCAATGATGGGGAAAAGGGGTTGGCCACTAAAGCTTTAGTAGCTGAGCGCAGGTCAGCAGTGGTAGCCTCATAAGACCGCCAATGAAAGATAGCTTATCGACACCCATAAATACACAAAAATCTAGTCGTGCATGTGATAGAATCATCCCACCAAGTAATCCAGCCTGTATGATGAGCTAGCTTGCACTCCAAATTCTAGACTCTACGAATGTGGGCTAGGGTAGGCTTGTGACAGAGCAAAGATGTGTTAAAAAAGAATTGAGTTTTACATGTGTGAGGCTATCGAGTCTCCCATTCAATGCAAAAAGAAATGGGGAAGTGGTCTGACAAAGTCACATCCACTAATGTCTTAACTGGGAGAGAACTATCAAAAGAGAAAAAAATTGAGCCAAGAACATGGCATGATCAAGGTGCTTAAATATCCTATCAGAACTAGCCCTGTAATTACACAAAGTGTTCCAGAGAGAATGAGAATGGCAGTGACCAATATTGGGATCAAAGAGCCCCAATTTATTGCGCATGTAAAACCACACCTCCCTTTCACCAACTACCCATCTGAAAGGAAATGTGCCATCTTTATCATACACCATCTCAACCATATTGAAATCCCCACACAATAACTAAGTAGTAATTAGAAATGAATCAGAAATCCAACGCCAAAGCAAAGAGCGTTCCACAACATCATTAGAAGCATAAACATTAATAATCCCAAAGGAATGATTATCAATGTTGAGAAGGATCCAGAAGAGCCGATGAGTGGGATCAGACCCGTGGTCGACTACACAAGAGTGCCACCGTGGGGAAAAAAGGGTGATGGCTTCACCACGCTTAGCATCATGAGCAATGCAAAACATTTTACTAGCTGGCCATATAGAGCGACAAGTCGAAGTAAGCAAAAAACCATAAATTTTTCTGGAGAGGTCTGTCAGACCTCGAACATTCCATGAGAGGAAATTTATGAATGAAACTACTCCATTTCATTGGAGTTTGGTTCCTCTTCATTCAAAGAAGAGAAATGATTCTGTAAAAATTCTGGCAGAACTAACCCAATATGAATAGAAGAGGAAAATCTTTGCTTTTATTGCACATATTCCCCTTCTTCCCTTGGTGGAGAAGGACTGTGAGACTACCTTTGAGCTCTTGATATGGGAGGAGAAACATTCAACTGTACTATCATGACAACAGTGGGCTGAGGCGTTTCCTTTGGCCTAGGCTACAACGAAACATTATCAGCCTCGACAAGAGCTTCCTTCCCCTTCATTAAAGGGTTTGAAACAACTTTCGTTGGTTCAGAGGCCTTGGAGGCTGACCTAGAACCAATGGACTTATTCTTGCGGTTCGTAATTGTAGTCCTTTTTTCATCAATTTTGGCAGCAGAAGCATCCACCGGACGAGGTTTATCAGTATCTCATGGCGAAGAAGGTGTACGAGGCACTGCCAAAGGGAAATCCTTGATCTTGTTGTCTATGGACTGACACCTATAACACATGTTGGGAAGATTAAAATAAGTGATCTTATGGGTATGCTGAAGAGATCCAATTTGAATATCAATGGAGTCTTTCAAATCTTTGGAAAGGTCCACTTCCACATAGACCCTTTTCTAGGGTCGAGCCTAAAAGAACCTATCGGGATCAATGCAAATAACCCTCCCTAGCGAGGACGCAATATGATTCAAAAAAGGCACACAAGGCAAGGGTAAACCAAGAAACTCAATCCAGACCGAGACTTGCAACTTGGTGTCATCTGAGACAGCAAAATCCTGGGTCCATGCCTGGAAAACCAACAAAGAAAACCTGACATACCAGGGACCATGGGTTAAGATAGCCCAGACATAATTGACCTCCGCAAAGCGGAACAAAAAGAAACCCTTGGTTAAATTTTGGACCATATCAAGGCAGACTCCATGAGGGACCCAAACCTTGCTGACCTACTCCTTAAGCACACTTTTAGGGGGAGTCCTCCCAAAAAAAAATCCAATAAGGGTATGTTGGTCAAGCCATTGACAAGCAAAATCAAAATCTGTTAAAGGCAAAACCACATCAGTTGGGGAGTCAGAACACTTATCTCGTGAAAGACTTTCAAAACAAATTTCTAGGGTTGTTTGTTCAGAGGAGCCATTGAGCAAAGTTGATGAACCGCTAACACCAGCATGAACTATTGGGTTAGAGCTGGTTGAAGGCATATTAAAACACAAAAACTGCACTAAATGTAGTTGACCACACAGGAAAAGAGAAGTTTCCTGCACAATAAGCACAGTATGGTGCAAGAGGGGCCAAGAGTGACTGTAGACACCACAAAACCCTAGCAGAGCTCATACACCAAGTCCTCATTCCTATATCAATTTATTTTAATTAATCTATAGTTAGGATCCACTCATGTATTGCAGACCATGCAAAAGCTCTCACTTTTGAGAGATTCCACTTACTCTAGCATAGTTTTGTAGGCACCATTCTATTTCATGTTCTCTAGTTGTTTGAATCTTGTAACTCATTTTGAGGTTGTATTATCCTTCCTTTGATCCAATCCATACTATCTTGTCTTGTTTATGATTTGGCACTAAATTCATTTTCCTTAATTCTATCTCAAGCAGTTGTCTAATCACGATCGACAATGGTAGTTTCTTGATTGCTTCCCAATCCCACTTCATGCCATTTGGACTTTTTTTTATATAATATTTGACTACCTTTTCCTTTATGTTTGTAATTCAGTCTTGCATTTCAATAATGAACGATATTTTTATTACTAGTGGATAAGCATTCCATGAATGTACCCAAAATTTTGTATTATTTCTATTTTTATCAGCCATGATACATTGTCAGTTATTAATGATCTACAACTCTTCATAAAGTTCTAAATGTTTGATTTGTTTGGTAGATTTCCATTGGTGAAGATGCATTCCATATCTTTGTCATCTAGATATTTCTTTCTTAATATTCTACACAATTTTGTTGTTGGATTGGTGTAAATCTTCCAAACTAATTTTTTCCCCAGCGCAAAAAAAGATCTTTTCAATTTTCTTTTATTCCTACTCCTCTATTTTCCTTATCTTTACATACAGTTTGTCAATCTATTTGAGGAATTCACCTTTCTTTATTAGATCCTTCCCATAAAAATCTCTTCATAATACTTTTGAATTGTCCCTTTTCTTTCCTAGTTAATTGTGTGCATGAAAGCTAGTAAATTGGAATTGGTCGGATAATACTATTTTTATCATTTGGATCTTCCTTGCTTATGTTAGTCAATTTCCTTTCTAGGATGAAGTTTTGTTCTTATATTTATTCATTGTTTCATTCCAAATACTTTTTTGTTTTCCCCTTTGAAGAGTGGTACTCCTAAATATTTGCATGGGATTTTTTTCCTTTGTTGAAATTCAATATTGATAAGATTTTTCTTTGAAGGGTTTTCCTTATATTGAAAAATAAATGTTTGATTTATCCTTATAATGATCTACCCTGAAGTTATTGTGTATTTTTCTAACATTGCTTGAGTTTTGGTTGTTTCTTGTATGTTTTCCTTTCCATATAGTATGATGTCATATGCAAATTTTGGTGTTTGATTGTGGGAAATTAATTTGCTACTTGTACCCCACTCCATTTGTCTTGAGAAACAATGTATTTGATTTCTCTTCTGAGAGCTTCAACCATGATCACAAATAGGAATGGGAAGAGAGGATCTCCCCATATTAACCCTCTTATTGGTTCAAAGAATCCACATGGGGACCCATTAACCAAAACTAATTATCTTATGTTGGAAATACAACTGAAAATATAGTTTATTTTCTTTGTTTGGAATCTAAATCTTTTTAATATGTTTGTTAGGAACCTCCAATTGACTATGGCATATGTCTTATTTATGTCCAATTTCATTATCATGTAGCCTTGATTGGTTGTAGTGATTGAATGTAATGGTTCTTTGGCTATTACTGTAATTCCTATACTTTGAAATTGAAATGAAAGCAAACTAGTATGTAAACATTATATTCAAAACATGCAAAATATCTAGATAGAGCTCACAATGGAATTCAAAACAACACAATAACATCAAAAAAATTCAAATATTACCCATGAATCTAAGTGGTTTGATTTTCTCCTTGATGGATTCAAATGGGGGTGCTCTCTTTGCTTGAAGATCACCAATTTGACATCATGTACTTATAATGAGTGATCATTGATTGATTTGGATGAGAGGATGCCTGAATTTATAGATTTTGAGAATGGGGAATGGATGGCCAAGATTTGATTATGAGATCAAGGGTGGAGAATGGTTGAGAATAATTCCCTACGATCTACTAGAGGATGAAGGGTGGAGATGAAGGTAGTTAGAATGTGAATGAATAGGATTAACTTTCCAAATTTAGTAAGTAGTTGTGAGCATGAGGATAATTCATGATATGTGCACCTAAGAAGGCTATAACTTTGGAATGCATTGAGAGAATGATGGGAACATAAGGACAAGCATTCTTAGTTCCCAATATTCTTGGAATATGTTGAGAGAATAATGGGACCATAAGGAAAAGTGTTCATTGGTTCCCATTATTCTTAGAATGTGTTGAGGGAATATATGCCTAATTGAATAATAATATCATTTAATTATTTTAGTTGCGCATGTAAGATATATAATATGTGGAAATGATAAATATTTATTTATTTATGTAATTGTGAGGAGATGGAAATGGTAATAAATTAAATAAAGTGTTCATAGATCTGCTCATTATTCTTGGAATGTGTTGAGGGAATATAGGCCTAATTAAATAATATTTTAGCTACATGTGTGAGATGGATAATATGTGGAAATGATAACTATTTATTTATTTATGTATTTGTGAGGACATGGAAAAGGTGATAAATTAAATAATAGGATTATTTAATTTAAGTGATGGACTTTAAGTGAAAGATATGTCCTAGGTTAATTAGGACTAGGTGAAGGTGAATATGCTTAGGTGATGAAATTAGTTGATTAAGAATTAGGTGATAGGTTTAGTGATGATGAATAGACCTAGGGAATATTTTAGGTTTCTACAATTATTATACTATCAATGATGTCCATTCCAAGTATGAACGCACACCGTTCTTCAAAAACTATCCTTGGAAGGAGATATTTAAGATTATTTATTATCTTCGATATTATTTTATATGCTATTTTACAGAGCGAAATTAGTTGGAAGTATTTGGAGTATGGGTTTGTTCTATTTGGTATCAATGTTATGAGAGTTGTGTTTATATCCTTTAGCATTTTCCTTGACTATCTGAGATCTTCTATTGCTTTTCATAGCTTGTCTCCCACTAACTCCCAGAACTCTTGGTAAAATAGCATCAAGAACTCATCAGGGTCTAGTGCCTTTTCTAGCAACATTTGAAATAGTACTTCCTTCACCTCATCTTTTGTTATTGGTACTAATTATAATCTCTTGTTATCTACTTTAGAAATTACAGGTGGGATGACTTCTTCAAGGCTTCATGTTCTTGCGTGTTGGTAGTATTTGGATTTTGCTAAATTATTTTTGGATTTTAATTGTGTAATTTTTTTTGCATCCAAAAATAATTTAGCAAAATTCTCTATGGATAGTGGAAATCGTATTTGAATTTACCAATAGGTTCTGGAAGAATATAATTGATTCTTCTTGAATTTATTTCTAGTTTTTTAATTGCATCCCATATTCTCTATGGATGGTTGTAATTTTATTTTGCACTCTTTTCATCTTTGTGGAATTCTAAAAAAAATTGTATTCAAGTCTCCCTCCTTCAACCATGTTTCTCTTGATTTTTCTCTCCAATAGATTTATTCTCTTGCTTGTTCTGAATGCACATTTTTGAGCTCTTTCTCCTTCTCATATTCTTTCACATTCATTCCTTGATTGATGATTTTTTGATTTTGAATTTCCAATTAAATTGCTTCTATTCTTTCTTCCTCTTGGAAGATGTTTTTGAAGCTTTCCCTATTCCATTATTTCAATTTCTACTTGATTTTGTCAGTTTTTTTGCAAATTTGAATATTATGGTTCCTTTGGGGGTTTGAGCTTATTTCCACCATTTTTCATGAGGTATTTTATTGTATCACTTCTCAACCATATTTTTTCAAATTTGAATGGACATCTATCTGGAGTGCTATTATTTTCCAAATGTAAAGTTGCTAGGAAGTGGTCTAATTTGGAAATTGGTAATATCATGGATTCTATTATTATTGGGATCAATTGGCACCAACTAGATGAAATGAGAAATTTTTCTAGGTGCTCTGTTATGCTAGTAATTTACCTTTCCTTCCATTTCTCCAAGTAAATTCTCCATTCTTGGGTGGAATATCAATTTGGTTATTATTACTTACGAATAATCTAAAATCCTCATGTATTTGATCATTGTGAATTATTCCTCTCTTTTCTGTTGGTGATAATATTGAATTTAAATCCCCCCAAGAATAGATAGTTTCATTGTTATTTCATGCAAAAATAAATCTTGAGATTTTGGACCATACTTTTTTCCTATCTTCCACCTTATTTGGGCCACATACATTGATTAGTACAAATTTTAGGTTTGATTGCAAATGCCCGATTCTTGATGTAAGCCATGCCTTATTTTCTTACATGTCTTTGACATGGACACTTTGAGGTCTCCATAAATTTCCTATTCCTTTGGAAGCACCTTCAATAAATATGAATCTCCCTTCCCATCCAAAGCATTTTTTTGTAAATGACTTCCCTTCTTTCGTTGTGAATTTTTTTTCTTCAAAAATAATGATATATGTGCTATTTTTTTATAGGTGATGCTTTATCAAGTGTCACATGTTAGGGGCTTTGAGGCCCTTAATATTCCATGTTGTGATCTTCATTGCACCCTAAGGGATGGGATTCTTCCTTTAGTCTTTAGAAATTTATTAATTGATGTTTGTCCTTTCATAGATGCATCTTCTATTCGATACACTACATTTAATTTTCTTTTGTTCTTCTTTCTTAATTTTAGGTTGGGCTTCAAAAAAATTGATGTAGTTTCATTTATTTTTCTTGGATCTAGAAGCCCTAATTTGTCCTCCTCTTCTAATTTATTAGTTGGCTAGCCTATATCCCCTTATTGGATCTGACTTGTTAGTGTTTAGTGGCTCTTCAGCAAGGGTCTCTTCCCCTATTTCCTCTTATATCACATTATTTTCTTTAGCTATGTTCCTTATTTCCCGCATCAAGATAATTTGTGTATCTTGAATTTTCTTGGGTGATTCAAGATTGAAATTTTTATTGGATGCTACTTTTTCCTTGTTTCCTTCTTCTTGGTTTTCCTTTCTTTCAGCCTCTTCTCTTTTCTTCATATTCTTCTCCATTTTTGTCAAATGGTTGCATTTTTTATGGAATGATTCCTCTTTTGACAATTTAAGAAAAAAAATCCTCTTCAATTTCTACAACTTGTATCCATACCTTATTTCCCAATAGAAGCATGATTTCCTAAGGTATTTCCCTTATTTTTGTTATTTTTAACCTTGCATAATGTTGGTTAATAGATTGGGCACCTTGAGATATCACAATTCCATGTCTGAAAGGTGTCAAATCGAATTGAACAACTCTGAATATGTAACCTTTAAACAAAGACAAATATCCTATGAATTTTGTCGAGGTATAGCTCCCTCACAAGATTTTCAATGAATTAAATGCAAATATCAAACATCATGTATGGTTTTAACTAGAAAGTAGTAAAGGAAAACTCGATATCAGGAAAATTCCTAATATCAGATGCAAGATTCAACAAGAAAGAAGGATTGGCACAATGACCAATTTAAGCTAAACTATTCAAGAATAAGATATACACCCAATACCATCTGAGAAATGAAATTAATTATGAATAAAAATGCATCACTCACACAAAGATAAGATATTGCATTGAGATGTTTTCAAACACAAAGATTTAAGAACCCAAATTAACTTCATAAAACTGAATGCACAAAGACAAACAGTAATTTCATTCGCAATGAAATATGTATTGAGTAGTTTCAAAGTGTCTAAAGAGCGAACATATGAAAATAGGTACAATTAAATATGCAGATTGCATCACTTTTTTTCCAGCTTATGGGGTCACCAAAGGTTTCTTTCACTAGGATTGGAAAGCTTTAAGGATGTGTAACAAGTCTTTATGTTGAAGGATAGTCACATTTATCATCCTTACTTTCCACGTCATATGATTGTCCTTAAATGTTTCCACATGACTTTCACACACTTTCATGAGATCAATCTCTTGGGATGCAACTAGATATAATTCACTAAACTTTTGCAGGTGCTTAGCATTGAAAGAAGGTGAATCAAGCATTTATTTAAAAAATTTCTAGAAACCTTCTATTAGACTCTTGATGTCAAAATCATTCCTAATCTCACCTTTATCTTGGAGTAACCCAAGAGCCACCAAGGTTCCCAGTGTTTCTTCTGAAATAGCAGTACATTCATCAATGATTTCTTTAAGCTTTTGTAAACTTTGTTTAGAAATTTGCATCTTCCATTCCACCCACTTTAATCCATGACAAATAACGAATGTCTAAAGCACTAGGTATAACCTACTCTGTAGTCAACTTCTCCATATCCCGACTTAACATCAACTTTAGTTCAGTTTCATAATTGTTCCATAGCTCCTCCTCCTTTTCAATCGCAGTGATTTCATCCCCCAAAGTGGTCTTCAAAGTGTTTTTTTCTTGGAAGCATTTTATGGATTCAAAAATGTCAAAGCTTCCCTTTTTAATCAGACTCACTCCAATCATCTACAACCTTACTTGAGGTTTGAAAACTTTTAATTTTAATCATGGCCTCCTTTCCAACAACAGTTAGAGATTATACAAAGGAATCAACCTGGAAAGGGGTTGAGGAACAAGTTCAAAGATAGACCTTAGACATTTAGTCAAGTCTTGAACCTTGGCCTTTAATTCATTCTTACTTTCTTTATCCTTTTTTGATCTTTCAACCATTCTAGCTGTAGACACTTGAAAAATTTGAACATCACCATCTCTGGTAGGAGGGCCAAGGTATATTTTGCTCACTTCAAAATCACTTGATGTTGCTTGAGAAACATCCTTTTACGCTGAAGGGTGTGCAATCTCTATTTGGAGGCTTCCCAATTCTGTATCATCTATCAACCTAGCAGTAGTCTTTAACTTCTTCGATTTCAGGGCTAAAGTTCTCAGTAACAATTGGCCCACCATATCCTGCTTAGGTAAACTAGGTTGTATAGCCTTTCTTTTCCTTGAAAAAGATTCCTCCAACCAAGTTGGAGTCACCGAGACCTTGGTTGTCTTAAAACCTGGAGATTCAAATAATGTCCTAGTAACTGGAGGAGTGTTCTCTACAGATGCAATTGCTTGTGGCTTCTGAGATGTACCTATTTCTCTGACAAGTGATTCATCTTGAGAGGGAGAGGAATCGATATTCAGGGTTTCCAAACCTTCCTCTTCCTCATCTCCTTCATTCTCCTTTTCTAGAATAGTTAGGTTAAAGATATCTTCCCCACAAGTTTGTGAAAACACATTCTTGTCAGGTGGATCTTCGCCACCATCTCCTTGTGCCCATGATGGTAGTGACTAGGAAATGCCACTGGTTGACTTCCCACTTACAAAAGCCTAAGAAGTACCCTCAGAAGGTCATGAATCTTTAGACCTGGTGTGGGGATGGGATTGTTTTGTTCATTCTTGGTTACCCACTCTTGTGTTCCAATCAAGATGTCGACAGTTCTTACCTCAATGGTATCTTTCTCTCTACCACTCCAATTAATGGCAGGAATAGGACAATTTTCTATCAACTCAGTATACATTGGGTCTACCATGTCAAACCCATCTTCCACAATGCCTTGTAGATCCCACTTCAAATCATAGATTATTATCTGTTCCACTGTCAATCTCATCCAACTCCTTTTCCTGACTTCATATTCATCAAAACAGTCAACCCAATAATCTTCAAGGTTAGGCTAGTGATGAAAGTTAGGGCTTAATTTCAAATTATTTTTAATATAATATTTTAAATCAAAAGGAGTTCGCTCCTCATATGAAAGCTTATTATACTTAGACATTTCCTTTTTAATAATTAGGGCATCAAACATTGATTGAAATTTGTGAGAACCAAAACCAAAAGGGAAACAAACTGTCAATCTTTTCCTGCCTTGATACAATCTATTTACATCAGCCAACTACCTGCTTACTTCAATGAGCACCCATTTATCTTTAGGGTATTTAGGCAATTTGATAGGGAATCCATCATATCCATCAACCCTTATGTAGGAGAACCTTTGAAACTAAATAAAATAGTTGCCATAGAAGTCCACGAATTGCATTGCTTCAAGTGATAATCGCATTGCAGGGCGTCCCTGTAACTCCCTAAGCATCCTCATAGTGAAAGTGTCAATCACTCTCCTGAAATACTAAAAGCTCTTGTGAAGCTGCAACTTATCAAAATAATCGTAAATAGGTACTTTTTGTGGAGGTAAATCACTTGGATTTAATCTAGGCCATGGTCTAGTACTGGCGATGGCATATATCAAGTGTGATGACTTATAGAAAAACCTGTTGAGGGTAAAGAATGTCATCAACTCATGTCGGCGATCACTGATAATTTTTTCCCAATCTAGGAATTGTTCTCTGCTTAACATAATCTGGATGAAAAAATACATTCACTCCTCAAATCCATGAACGTCTTCATTTCCTCTTACCCTGTGCAGTAACACCACAATGTCGGCCACTTCTTCCACAAAATGGGTTATGTGTAGTTTACGAGGCAATTGGGACTTACCCCTCTTAGGCTTGGCCAACCAATTCTTTGTTATTTCATTCCTGTAAACCCCT
Source organism: Sequoia sempervirens (assembly GCA_007258455.2). Taxonomy (NCBI): domain Eukaryota; kingdom Viridiplantae; phylum Streptophyta; class Pinopsida; order Cupressales; family Cupressaceae; genus Sequoia; species Sequoia sempervirens. The sequence goes on along the minus strand of VDFB02149329.1, from coordinate 78,395 downwards.
TTCTTTGCAAAAAAATCAATTTGAGAGTTTGTCATATCCATGGGTGAAATCTTTCTCTGGGATTCTCAAGAAAGACACGAAGGTGGACCTCTAGACTTTCAAAACTAGACGGTTATCTTCTGTCCTAACCTCTCGTGTTTATGAATTGTAATGCCTAATGCATTCTAAGGAGTTTAGGGCATTGCACTACTAAAGGAAATGTTGCAGCCTCAACCAACCCACTATCAATTATGCATTCAGTGATGGGTGGCAGATTTGGTTTATTGGATTTGCTTCTTATTTTATCTAAAATCACAGGCCCTAGACGGGTATCTCCGATTTCTGGGCCCTCATAGGTTAATCCAGACACATATTCATAACCCGCATATTCAACCCTTGCCATGAATAAGAGTTTATAACTCAACAAAAGATAACCTTCTGAAATGTGGGAAGAAATATTCCAAGAAAGTAAGTTGAAACAAGCAAGTACTATAAATACCTCAATGGAAAATTCTACAACTGAAATTATGCATCCCATCTGGCTTGTCCTCAAAGAACTTTGTCACAATGTGAATGTTTTTCCAACACTTTAAACTCTCTTAAAACTTCACGGAAAAACATGGGAGTAGATAAGCATTTAATATCTTAAATTGTTTCATGACATGTGGGAGCTGTCGCTTCACCATTTTCAATATAACCGTCTTTCAAAAATTTGAAAGCAAACATCTATAAGCGGTAAAGTGGAGGGTTCAACAAACTACACAAAAGTGTGCCTGAGTTCGAATAACATGGCGAGATGCCGCCAAAATATTAATCATCATACAGGTGGTAAAATAAATTTTGACAAACTGCATGAAAAACCACCCGCATAGAGAACACGAAAAAGTGATATAAAACAAGCTCAAGTGGCAAGGTGGGGGGTTTTAGTGAACTATACAAAACACCGCTCGAGTTCGAACAATTACATAAAATACCACCTAAGTGGGACTAAGCCACTTATAAGTTGGTGGATGAATTTTATGAAGCAAGGCCACAATTATAGGGTAACAATGGCTATGACTAGGGATGAAGACTGATTAGGATGAAGCAATGAACCCAGACCCAGATTAGTATGATCACTGCCTTATCCATTGGGCAACAGAGTCGGGTAAAGTGGAAACACACTCTCTAGCACCCAAGAAACAAACCAAAAAAAAATGAAAACAAAACCATTTGAAACCCTAAAGTAACTATGTACAAAGGGGACCGTAAGGCGATCAAAGCTGGTAGAGTTTTAGATCTTGCCCATTATAAGAAATAGGCAAGGGGGTCCCATCATGATATGTGAGATGAAAAGTATTGGGCCCATACTCATGAGTGATTTTAAAAGGACCAATCCAGAGTGAGTCAAACTTCTTATGGGTGCCTTTAGGCTCTCTACGCTTGTCCCATAGAAATACTGAATCTCCAACCATAAACTTTCTCAATCTAACTTTTCTGTCAAAAATCCTCTTGACCTTTGCTGGATGCATGGTTATCTTATCGACCATCTCTTCCCGCTATTCCTAAATCTTAGTCAAATATAAGATCCTTCTCTCCAAGGCATCACTGAATTCAATCTCCTCAATGGCAACTTGTAATTTATGAACAAATAATTCTAGTGAAAGAGGAAGTGCATTTTCTACCTCATATACCAGCTCAAAAGGGGTCATCCCAATAGCCCTCTTAGGATATTAGGGGAAATTTACATAAAAAATGGGCCTCCTAAGGATGACATCATCAACTTTTTGAGTTATCAAAAATCAATTAAAAGATGACATCAACCGTTACGGTGACATCATCCAAAATAAAAATAAAATTATTTATTTTATAAAATAAAACTTTCTAAAATCCTATGAATTACTCATGATGGTTAATTTAACTCTACATATCCTATTCTATCTCATTCATCTTTCTAAATATAAAATATTCTTTTTGTTTTTTAGATTTATATTCTTAAGTTCTATTATAGAAATTATTATGTTTTTAAAAAAATATTTTCATTCTTACAATATATATATATATATAAAATTATAAATATATAAAATCATAAATATATAAAATTAAATATATATAAATCTATAATATGAAACTTGATTTAATTATGTCGATAAGTGTTATACAGTCACATCGGGGTGGGGAATCTGGGGATGAGAGCACTCATTTTTTCTATGTAAATTTATAAGAAAATAAAAAAAAATAAAAAATAAAACTTAAGAAATAAAAAAAATAAAAACCAAAAACGAAATTAAAAACCGTTGAAGGAGCAAAAGCTAGAAAATCACATGAACCAAAAAGAAATTTGAAAAATAAAAATAAAAACCAAAAAGAAATTGGAAACAATTGGAAGGAGAAAAAGTTGGAGAAAATCATCAAAAATATGAAACCAAAAATGGAAAAATTAAAAAATAAAAATGATGGAAGAAAAAAAAAAAGTGAGAAAATCAAATGAACTATGGAAAAGAGATATCTCTTGACTACTTTAGATATATATTTTTAAATATAAATATACTAGTATATAAATTTTATATAAAATAAAATATTAAGTATAAAATAAAATATCTAAAGTTACTTTTACTTTACCATTTTTTAAATAAAAACAAATAATCAAGAAAAGAAAGTGATCTTGAGTTTTTTAATAAATTATAATAGAAATTTATGTTACCACTTTTCTTTTAAAATGAACTTGAGTTTAAGATTTTTTAAATAAAAAATAAAAAATCAAGAAAAAAAAATTCTAAAATGAAAATTGAACTTGAGTTTGTCAATAAAAATATATGTTACCACTTTTAAAAAAATAATGGACTTGAGTTTTTTAAAGAATTATAATAGAAACACGTGTCCCCACTTAACTCATTTAGTTAAGTAATTTATATTTTTTATATTTAAATAATTTGTATTATTTGAGATAATTTTTGTTTTTTAGAGTTCCTTAAGAGGCCCATTTTTTATGTAAATTTCCCCTAATAGTTGTTTGATCTGCCATATAGAGATTCATACAATCTCTTATGCCAATCTTTTTGGTTTTTATCGGCCAATTTCTTGATAATGCTTATTAGACTCTTGTTGCTAGACTCTGCCTGACCATTCCCTTGAGGATAATAGTTAGTTGAATGAGATAATGAGATTCCATAATCATAGCAGAAAATCAAAATCTCACTAGAGGAAAAACTGATCGCATTGTTAGTAACTAGCTTGTGTGGAACTTCATATTTGACCAAAATATTTTCTTTAATAAAATTACAAACTAGTTCAGAAGTGGTTCTCTTGACTAGAATTGCTTCCACCCACTTGGTGAAGTAATCAGTGGTTGTGATTATGTGGGTATGGCCTCCACTAGACTGTGGGCTAATTGGGCCTATGAAATAAAGACCCCATTGTTGAAATGGTCCATCGATAACTATAGGCTTAAGTGGTAAGGCTGCTAACTGAGGTCTTCTTGCAAACAACTTGCATTTTTCATATCTAGCCACCCAATAATAAGCATCTTTGAACATCCCAAGCCAGTAATAACAATGACTTATAATTTTCAAACTAGTAACAACATGGACATCATTTTCAAACTAGTCACTGCTTGCAAGATATGGTCCATGTTAGGAAGAGGATAGTTATCCTTTAATTATGCTTGATTAAGATTCCTAAAATCAACACATATCTAAATTTTTCCATTTTTCTTGTAAACTGGTACAATGTTCGCTACCCAAGTAGAATGATGTATCATGGGATATATGATCCTTTCTTTTAGCATGTTATCAATCTCTTTAAAGATTGCATCAATTACCTTGGGATTATAATTCCTCTTTTTCTGTCTAAAAGCAGCCTTCCCTTCCTTAAGTGGTATGTGGTGTTGAAACTTCCCATCCATGAAGTTTTTTAAGTCATTGTAACACTAGGAAAAAACCTCTTTATACTTAATCAACAAGGCTATCAATTTTTCTTTCTCCTCTGGGGAGCAACATTTTCCAATGTAAACCATCTTAGGGGAAACAGGGTCCCCAATATTAACTACTTCAAATTCATTGGAGTGTCCAATGAAATTACTCATCTTTCAGCTTATAGAGCGATTGTGGCGACTAAATAAGTCCTCAAGAGAAACCAACCCTTTAGGTATTTTATTCCCCTTCAATTGATTTATTTCATCTTGGAGACCACCCATCCTACCAGTAAAAAAATATTTACATTGATTATCACTTCCTTCAAAAAAGACTTGAGTAAAAGCCTCGACATTTTCTAAGAAGGCCTGAATTTGCTTGTCATCTTCAAAGACTTGCCAATGATTAATGTTGTCAAGAATGTTGGGCTGATAAATCAACTCAATCCTGTAAGACTTATCTTTAAATTCTGGGTGAGGGAGGAACAAGGAAGCCGAGACTGCTAGTGAGTCAACCTTTGTGTTAAGTTCCTTGGGAATGACTTCTATTGAAAAGGCATTGAAACTTTCAATGGCAGTCCAGACTCGATTCCAATAATGCTTCAACCTTTCATTCTTGACAGTGAAAAAATTTCGTACCTGTACTAACAATTAGTTTTGTATCTCCCAAAACCTTAAGAATTTTTATTCCCATGCCCTTAGCTTTAATTAATCCTAACAAAAGAGCTTCATATTTAGCAATATTGTTTGTATTCTCAAATTATAGTTTATAAGCAAAAGGAAATTGCTCACCAGAAGGAGAAATAAGAACGACCCCTGCTCCTGACCCAACATGGGAACAACTTCCATCAAACTCCATGATCCAGAGCTCAGGTTTTGAATCTGGAATATGTGCATCCCCCTCCTTTTCTTCTCCTAAGTAGAGCATATAGTTTCCAAACTCATTTTCTTCATACAAGATCTGTGCTTTGGGATCTTCAGACTTGAGCATCGTTATCTTGGCTTTCAACTTAGGCTCAAGGCACACTTTCTCCTTTCTGATAGGTATAGTGGCATATGACCAATCCAATTGTATGTATCCTCCAAAGTCTTTTCAAAAACTCCTGCTTAGAAGCATACCATAACTAGCAAGTATATCTACGACCAATATCATGAGTTTGAGTCGCTTGTTTGAATAAGCCGCAAGTGCAACTTGAGCGTCTTTAATTTTTCCAAGTAAAGGAACCTACTTGGAGTCCATTGAATAATTTTTTTTGAATGTCAAGTAGTCATTTCTAACCCTAGGGCTTTAGAAATTTGTGCGGGCATGACATTATTAGAAGCTCCTGGGTCGATGATGCAATTGTTAACTTTGAACCCATTTACAAATAATGCTACATAAAACAGGTAAGGTCTTGCATCAAAGGTTGATGGAGAGAGCATTTTACTACTAGATACAACGTTATTGGCTGAATCCTTGGGTTTGATCATTACTTCATCTAGGCCTGCATGTGATTCAGAATGTCCTGACCTAACATATTTAATCAACTTGTCTAATTCCTTAGGATTCATCTTCAAATATTTAGCCTGAGAAATTTGAACTTTAGTAGTCTTACAAAATTGCACAATATCAAAAGCCCCTGCTTGACCTTCTGGGGATGATACACTAGGATTTTTAGGAGGGCTATTAACCACACCTTGTGAAACATTTAAATCACCCTTGGAAGTTGCACTAGCTTTTGTAATTAAAACCTTTGGGGAATTTGAAATACCTTTTTGATTGTGATGTTGTTGGCTTCGGGGTAATAGTAGCGCTGGTAGCATCATCCAAATTGATGTAAACATCTCCTCCTTTATCATCATCGGGTTGATTCTAAGTATCCATTTGCAGAGTCGCCATATTGATTCAAGATGAAGTACCTTCTTCTGTGAATTCTTCACTAACTTCTTGGGTAGTGGTCAATTGCATAAACCTATTCATTTCAGGGCAGTGAGCACCATCATGATCAGATGTGAGGTGAAAGCCACACATGTTATTTTTATTATCTAGAGGAGGAGCTTCAATTGCTAGCCTCTGTTGATTTGGAGGCAAAGGTAGTGTCTTATTTCCTAGCTAAAAAAATTTCTTCTTGGGAATATCTTGATAAAGTTGGTTACCTTTTGGCATTTTCATTTTGAGAGCAATTATGTCATTAGCCAATCTCTAGATCATAGGATCATAAGAAGTAGTAGTCCAAGTGCTTTGTTCATATGCAATTATTTTTTCAATTTCCCAACTGAAATAAAATCGTCCTCTAGTTCAGCAACCAATGCCTGTGTAGCTTCTAGAGTATTCAATGGTTCTCTTTAAGAGAAGACCAATATCAGGGTGTTGCGCATTGATGAAGAAACATTTTGCATTTCTACAGAGGGTCTCTTAGCGGTCGTAATTTGATTCACTATCCTGTTAAACTTGGCCACAAAGTCTCTCATAGACTTAGTCGCCTCTTTCTTCATTTGAGTGACTTGTGCTATTAGAGTTAGGTCATCATCTACACTTTTGAATCTTGCTTCAAACTTATTGCGTATAGTGCCCCAATTAGTAATACATCCATGATGCAACTGATAAAACCATTGTGTCACTGCATCAGCTAAAGATTCTATGAACAATCTGGCTGCCACATCCTCTTCTTGTACTACAAGCACGCCGGATGCGGAAAAGAGGCATCAATGTGTTCTTCTGGTGAAATCTTTCCATCTCCTCAAAATTTAGGCAAGTTATTACGAGAACCCTTGGGTAAATCATGCAAGTTGTTTCCCAGCTATAAAGGACCAATAGCAGCGCCCCAAGGGATGGGCTGTTGGGGTTGTTGATGAGCCATATTAAGGGGAAAATTAATTACAACTGGTAAAATAGTCCCTTGTAAAATAAATTCTTGGGAGATAGAGTGATTTGTAGGTGTTCTAGTAGGTGAGGCAGGTCTGCTTCTAGCCTCAACTCTTCGCCTAGAGGGAATGATATAATAAAAATTATTTCTTTCTAGGGTTTCAAAAATAGGGTTAGAAATCCCCTACTTCTTTCCCCTCTGGTAAATCTATGAGAATCCAGGGTTAATTGAATAACCCGTGAAGTATATTCCCAGACAAGACAACCAAAACTTAACAAGTCTCTCCCCTACAGAGTCACCAAAAATGTGTTGGTTAACAGATTGGACACCTTGAGATATCACAATTCCATGTCTAAAAGGTACCAAATCGAACCGAACAACTCTGAATATTTAACCTTTAAACAAAGACAAATATCCTCTAAATTTTTTTGAGGTACAACTCCCTCACAAGATTTTCAATGAATTAAATGCAAATATCAAACATCATGTATTCTTTTAACCAAAAAGTAGTAAAGGAAAACTCGATATCAGGAAAATTCCTTATATCATATGCAAGATTTGGAAAGAAAGAAGGGTTGGCACAAAGACCAATTTTAGCTAAACTATCCAAGAATAAGATATACACCCAATACCATTTGAGAAATGAAATTAATTATGAAGAAAAATGCATCACTCATACAAAGATAATATATTTCATTGAGATGTTCTCAAGCACAAAGATTTAAGAACTCATAATAAATTCATAAAACTGAATGCACAAAGACAAACAGTAATTTCATTCACAGCAAAATATGTATTGAGTAGTTTCAAAGTGTCTAGAGAGTGAACATATGAAAATAGATACAATTAAATAGGCAGATGAGTAACTGCATCTTTTTCATGTCCATAGCTAATCAAAATGAAAAGGAAAATAAAAGAAAGAAAAGGAAGTCGAGCCATCATGATGGTGTCACTTCGTTTCTAGCTTCTGGGGTCACCAAAGGTTTCTTTCGCTAGGCTTGGAAAGCTTTAAGGATGTGTAATATTTATGCTGAGGGATAGTCACATTTTTCATCCTTACTTTCCATGCCAGATGATTGTCCTTAGTTGTTTCCACACAACTTTCACACTTTCATGAGATCAATCGCTTGGGATGCAACTAGATGTAATTTTCTAAACTTTTGCAAGTGCTCAGCATTGAGAGAAGGTGAATCAAGCATTTCTTTAACCATTTTCTAGAAACCATCTATCAAACTCTTGATGTCCATTTCATTCCTAATATCACCTTTATCTTGGAGTAACCCAAGAGCCACCAAGGTGCAATGCTTCATTTAAAACATTAGTACATTCATCAATAATTTCTTTAAGCTTTTGTAAACTCTATTTAGCAATTTGCAACTTCTATTCCACCCCTTTAATCCATGACAAATAACGAATTTTTGAAGCACTAGGTATAACTTGCTTTGTAGCCAACTTCTCCATATCCTAGCTTAACATCAACTTCAGTTCAGTCTAATAATTGTTCCATAGCTTCTCCTCCTTTTCAATCATAGTGATTTCATCCCCCAAAGTGGTCTTCAAAGCATTTGTTTCTTGGAAGCATTTTATGGATTTGGAAATGACAAAGCTTCCCTTTTTAATCAGAGACTCACTCCAATCATCTACATCCTTACTTAAGGTTTGGAAACACTAATTTTAATCATGGCCTCCTTTCCAACTACAGTAAGAGATTCTACAAAGGAATCAACTGGGGAAATGGGTTGAGGAAAAAGTTAAAAGATAGACCTTAGACATTCAGTCAAGTCTTGAACCTAGGCCTTTAATTCATTCTTACTTTCTTTATCCTTTTTTGATCTTTCAACCATTCTGGCCACAAACACCTAAAAAATCTGAACATCTCCATCTCTAGTAGGAGGGCCAAGGTCTATTCTATTCACTTCAAAATCACTTGTTGATGCCTGAGAAACATCCTTTTTGCACTGAAGGGTGTGCAATCTCTATTTGGAGGATTCCTGATTCCATATCATCTATCAACCTAGCAGTAGTCTTTAACTTCTTCGATTTCGGGGATGAAGTTCTTTGTAACAATTGGCCCACCATATCTTGCTTAGGTAAACTCGATTGTATAGTGTTTCCTTTCCTTGAAAAAAAGTCCTCCAACAAGGTTGAAGTCATTGAGACCTAGGTTGTCTTAAAACCTAGAGATTCAAATAATGTCCTAGTAACTAGAGGAGTGTTCTCTATAGATGCAATTTCTTGTGGCTTCTAAGATGTACCTACTTCTTCTTATTGTTATCAATAGTTTTGCACCTTGCTGAATGCAGTATTTAGCAAACTACTGAAACATGGAAACCTTCTTCAGATGTGGGTGATCTGAAAAAAGAAGGAATCTCCAGAGTGAGATGGTTCTCCAAATGATGAATTCTATTCTAAAAAAATCCTCTGAGGAAAGGGATAAAAGATTACTGAACATAAAAACCTATTTCTAACAGATGACCTTCAGGACCTAATAATGATTTAATGACGGTTATGATCTCTTCCTCACAAATAGTTTTCGGAAAGATGCAATATTTCACAACTTCTCAAGAATAATTGATACATAAATGATTTGCATGAAGACTCGACTTGAAGCACAATATGCAACCTGTATTCCTGAACTTTCTACATTAAGAATTACAGTTTAAGGATAAAACATGGATTCTGTAAATATAAATCACAAGATAAAATCAAACTAAAACTGCAAATGGACACAAAAATGAGAAGTAGGAATGTTGTCTTTATTCGACTGAAGGAGAATGCCATAATCTGAAACTGAGTACAATAATGGGTTCACAAGCTCAAAAATGTGTATGAGCAGGAACTCCGATCTCCACTACTGAGAATGGTCAGCTAAAAGACTAAGTCTATCAAAACATAGCTCTCAAGAAACCATAATCTGAGCTCAGGAAAAAGCTCCAGGAAAAAAGGCTTCAAACTGTCTCAAAAACTGCATAAAAGTAGAAAAAGCATACTGCTTTTATGATCACACTGTCAAGCCTCTAAAAATAGGCTAATCTTGCTTTAAAAGCTCAAAAAAAACCTTATCTCTCCAAGATAGGTCTAAAATCTGACCAAGAGTAAAAGTCAACAGAAATCTGCTAAAAATAGCAAGAAATCACAAAGCAATTTATAGAATATCACTTTTATGATTCTGCTTTACAAGATGCAAATTTGCACAATTTATCTATTTTTGCAATTAAAGATTGAAAATCTTTTGCAAAAAAGAAAGCTCTTTATTTCTCCATTACAATATTTCGATTTTCCTCAAAAATCATAAAAAACATAACACAAATATCCTTCTTCTCTCCTTATCAAAATTCCCATTGATTTCTTTAAAATCAATAAAAAATAAAAACCCTAAAATCATCATTAACCTTCAATGAGAAAGCAAACCTAAGTGATAAAGCATTCACAATTCAACCTTAGTGTTCTCTCACAAAGCAATAACATAAGGTATCCAAAGTCCATATTTCACTAAGGCACGAAGTAAGCCTCAAAGACTTAACATGTCGACCATCCTAGGCATTTGAATTTCGGCCTCACATAAGTATTAAGCTCAGATTTTAATAAACTCATAAGGCATAGGTTATAATTTCAACCTCCATTTGACATTCACCACGTGCTTTGATTGAACATTCTGGATGATGATAGGGTCGAATTAGGGCTTGATCAAAACAAAGTCAAACCCTAATGATCACTCATTTTGCACTCTCCAGCTTGAAAGATAGAAGCTTTGCCGCCACCATGATTGAGTTGAACTCGAGCTTGAATGCTTTGATAACCTTCTCCATGTTCTTCAGATAGCTAAATCTCCAGTGGGTAAGCCTCCTTTCATGGTATAATAGCCTTTTCCACTTCATTATTGAATATCAAAAAGGCCCTAAGGCCGCGGCGTGTATGAGTTTATTCTCTTCTAACACTCATTCCTATGCTTCCTGTGACTTCGGCCTACATGAACTCGAGCTTGGCTTCTGTTAGTCTACTCTGTGAGAGCTCGCCTTGTATTATTTGCTTTCTTCTACTGTGCAGAGGTAAGCTAATTCGATGGTTTCATCTTTGCTTATTTTGGCCTTGAGGTCGTGGTGAACACAATCTCTAATGTCTTTGTTCTTCATTTTCTATGTGTTTTCCTGTGCTTACATCAACCATTGTTGTGTACCATTCTCACCATGAGGCTTGACTGTCTTTTATGGGCTCAAGATCTTATCTTCTGGAAACTATCTAGAACTCTTGGCCGCGGTTAAAGTGCTCCATCAGAAATATAAATGGGTAATTTTTATTTGCTACACATTTTTTCTCCGGAGACTTAAATATTTTCTTTTCTACTCATGGATTTTGGCCATATCAGGTCATGCCAAATGTGCACTGTAGGAAGCATTCTTTTGAATTTTGGGCTTGATCCAGAACAACAAACTCCTCTTTATGCCTTTTAGAATGTATATCCGCTTGTGGGTATTTGATATTTGAACAAGACTGTAATTTCTCCATTCAGTTGTGAAATCCTGACATGGGTTGTCATGGTTATTGCATTTTCTGTATTTTGAGAACAAACCCACATGTGGGTATTTGAAATTTCAAAAGAGAACTATTTTTTGTGTATTCCTAAGCTCGATTTATCACATAAATTATGTTTCATTGCTTTTCCTTGCTATCTCTTTTGTGGGCATTGTGAAAATCAGATGAAAGTTGCATTCCTTCTACTTTGAGGCTCGAACCAGCACGAAAATTTGCATATTTTGTAATTATACTGCTTTTGAATGTAGAAACCCAAAATGGGTATCATAGATTATTACATTTTCCTACACCTTGAATGCAAACCCACATGTGGGTACCATAGATTATTGAGAATAGTTCTATTTCGTACTCCTGAAACATAGATATTAGTCTATTTATGAAGAAAACTGTATTTCTTCATTCTAAAACTATTCATATGGCTCGACCCAAAACAATTGATGCTTTACTTTGTTATTCCTATGTCCCTCGATTTTGAAATGAAGATAGTCTGACACTCTTGGAAATACTGTATTGATTAGAATTCTATATATTTCAGAAGAAAGTGATACCCACATGTAAACCTTAAAAACACTTGGGTATATGAAAAGACAACAAAACAATATAAGAAAAACAAAACTGAACCCGTCTGTCAAGACATTCTACCCTCCTCAATTGAAACAACCTGATACTCTGGAAATGAAGCTCATGTATCTGAAACCTTGCCAAAACTTAAACAAACATTTACTTGATACTTGTAACTCTTTTGAAGACATAATAGAACAATCCCCATGCATGTTGCTTAAGATATAAAAGATTAGTAATCGCAATAATTGTACACAATTTGGGCTTCTTTAAGCATTCAGATTTCTTATTCTCAACATGATCCTGTGTTTATCTGTTGTGGAAAGGATTACCTCTTAATGTATATTCTTTTCATGCCTATAATGTATGAACAATAGTGTCTTTTGATTTCTCTCAACTTTAACACATCAACTTTTACCTTTTGTTCTTGAACTCCATAGAGATTTTAAAATTGAAACATTGCATCACTTTATGGACTACACCTTACTTGACCTTTTCCACATATGATTAACACCTTTTGGAGCATTCTGAAATGATCATGTCATGTTGCATTCTCCAATGTTGCATTGCATTAAAACTTGATATTCCTTAGGCTTCCTATTGCTTGAAGCTTCCACATATCTGTATCTATCGGATTCCTCTCATGCCTTTCAAAGTCTGATTTTGACAACTCTGTCCAAGTGTGTCTAGCTAAAAACAATTTGAATGTACAGTGATTGCTGCCCCGCCTTAAACATTGATACATGATCCTGCTTGAATCATCACCCAACCAAACTGAGTTAGCTATCCCTGTTGTAGCTTTTCATTAACTAGTACCATATCCAAGTACTATATTAGTGATGCTTGTTACTGTATCAAGTTACTTTCCTTTGCATATCTAAAATGTTCTCCTTTCGAAATCTTTGATCTCACCATACAGCAACATTGCTTTCTACTTTTAGACTTTATGTAGAGGCTTAGATTGAACATTGCAACACCACAAATCACCTCTACTCACCAATTCCTATGCATGTCTAAAGCCTCAGAAGCACCATTCTGGAATGAAACTGTTAAACTAGAAGTGGCTATCATTTGTCATTTGAATGCACTATCTGCATTTTGTGCTTTTGGGCAACATGGTACTCTTCATGCATTTTTATGTTCTACTTATCAAACTGTTTTCAAAATCTGTTCTCTTTCGTGATAAAAATTAAAACAAAACATTAAGGCATAATGTATCCCTATTCACTATCCTTGACTGTAAAGAGAAAGAATTGATGAACTGAAACTTGCATGACATATGATTATGATCAACATAGAAAATGAACTTATTTAGCAATATCTGATGCAAAAGTACTCAGTTAAATTCATTTAGTGAACTAAACTCACTGTTCACCTGTAGCCTTCAAAAAACAAACCTGATTGTTATGAATGCACAATTGGTTTAGTTGCTCGATAGATAAATATGTTTTTACTCCTTCAGTTGTATTTCATTTCTCTTGATGAACATGATAATGTATCTTTAAATCAGCCCATTAATGAATAGGGCAGAATGTCGAGCTCTACCCTTGTGGGAGCCCGTTTTCCTCCACATGCTTGGTCTTCGAATAGTGTTCAGCTTCGTGATTTTACGTATACCTACACAAGGAAACAAACAATGTTAGCATAAAAAATAGAACATGATGATCATGATATTGCTATCTCTCCTCCAGCTCATTTCTTTCATATTGCACTTGATTGGATTGATTGTTTCAATGCATGGTTAATAGTAGGCTATACTATTGTGGGTGCTCCATATAAGTTACATCATAATCGAAGCCACTGACACCCCTCTTTTCCTCTTACAGGTTGACGGAGCTCAAGAAGGAAAGGTGCACCATTCGGCATCAAACGTTGATAATCAGGCAATGATGATTATGCCATCACTTATTTGTTTTACTTTCTGCATCTCTTGTAGTCCAATGTGCTATTAAAAATGTGTTGTAACAGTTACATCCACGGCTTGTGTGGATTCTTGATTTCAATTATGCTTTTCAATTGAAAAGGAAATGCATTTCATGCAATGTTGTAATATCACTCTGATTGTAAAATCAAATGAAGCCTTGTAAAAAGAATGAGTTTCTTCATGAAATAATAGAAAGCATCTGAAGTGCTATTTTCTCATGTTATCAATTTTGTACTTCTTTTAATTCTACAACATCTGAATGGCACTCTGAAAACTCAATTCCTTCTTTTAAATGTATAACTATTTCTCAATGTCATAATGACAATAATGTGAAACAACATTTGAACTTAAACGCAATTCCACCTTATGATAAATAACATTCAGTCGGCTTCACCAATTGAGCTGAGGCAAAAATTTGGTAACATTTTGGCGATTTTCGCTATATGCTTGCCTGCTAAGCATAGATCAGTGGCCTTTAAATAATTCATTGGGCGCGGAGTCAAATCTGCCCCCTTCTCTTGAAACTCAAAAAATTGAACAACACTCCAAACAGTAGCAAGAAAACAAAATAGAACTGAAAGCAAACTAACAGGCCCTGGTGGTGAACAAAATAATGCGTAGCAGTGCTTAGGGAAAGCAAAACATCTGAAATGAAATGTGCGAAACACACTTATTTGCAAACTACGCTACCTAACAGTGAGGTAACCTATCTCAAAGACAATGCTTGAGGTGGATCGCATTTACTGGGATAGACAACACCTCGCCAGTCATCTTGTAAAGTTGGAATGCATTATGCTCCTTGCATTCCATGATTACATAAGGCCCATCCCACATTGCATCGAACTTAGAATGTCGTCCAGGTCTACTTTTGAATTCATTCCACTTGAAAACTAGATCTCCAAAAATGAAATCACGAGGCCTCGCCCTCTTATCAAAAGTATTCTTCATTTGAGCTTGATGTATTTCCAGCTGTCTTAAAGCCTCCTTTCTGGTCTCTTCGAGCTCGACCAGCGACGCAAACCTCACTTCAAGAGGTTGTTCATTCAGCAACTCTAGTTCTTTAACATAACTTAATGTTGGTAACTCAATTGAAATAGGCAACTTAGCCTCTCTGCCATAAGTCAAAACAAAAGGTGAACAACCAGTGGCTCTTTTAGGAGTTATTCTATCAGCCCAAAGGGCTAGCTTCGGCTTCTCATGCCATGTTCGTTGATTATCTTCAATAGTCTTCTTGATTATCTGAATTAGATTCTTATTTGTGGATTCCGCCTGTCCATTGCCTTGCAGATAATAATTTGATGACGTGTTCAAATAGATGTTATTTCTGACAGACCAATCTGAAATATTCAATCCTATGAAAGCTAAGCCATTATCTGAAATGATTGAATCTGGAACACCAAATCTTAATATGAGATCTTGATAGAAATTAAGCACTGAAGTCTCGTTTGCTTCCTTTAAGGCAACAGCTTCGGTCCACTTTGTAAAATAATCTGTGGCAGTAAGAATCCATTTATGACCCGCATTTTAAGGCGAATTGATAGGGCCAATAAAATCTAAGCCCCACTTGGCAAAGGGTTGTTCTACCTAAATCGGATGAAGGGGCAGCGGTGCAAGCCTCTGTTTACTAGAAAATAATGCACATTTCTCACACTTTCTTACCCATGCAATAGCATCTTTAAATAGAACTGGCTAGTAATAACCAGCTCTCATAATCTTCAGAGTTGTAGTCCTTACAGCAAAGTGACCTCCTGAAGGTCCATCATGAAACTCTGCTAGCAGCTTGTCAACTTGATCAGGTTGAATACAACGTAATAAGACACCCTAAAAATCTCTCCTATAAAGAATGCCATCAATGATTGCATAGGGGATGGCTTGTAATCTGTAATACCTTCTTTTCGCTCTGTCTAAGCCTTCAGGGCATTCACCAGTTTGCAGATAATGTATCATTTGCTGCAACCACGTAGCAGGGGGTGCTTGAACAACACTTGGAACCTCATTATTTAGCACCATTTATGTATTTGTAGCCTCTTTTAAGCTGTTGTCCTCACTTCCAGCAATCTGTTCACACAAACCTTTGCCTCTAACGAGCTTGGTTACTTTTATATCAACATTGAACTCCATTACTTTAGTGATCCAACCAACACACTTATCATTAATATCTTTGTTAAGCATAAAATCTTTAATAGTCGAATGCGCTACTAATAAATGAATCTTGTTGTTGGACAGCATGTGTCTGAACTTCTTCAAACTTCTTACAATAGCAAAAACATTTTTTTTCACAAAAGAGTACTTTACCTCGTAATCATGCAAAACTTGGCTAAAAAACGCAACAAGCTACTCCAAGCCTTCATTGTTTTGCTAGCATAACATAGCTGAAACTGTATCAACTCCTCTGAAAGCATACAAAATAAAATATTTGTCAAAGTTTGGATTAATGAGAGTAGGAGCGGTTGCGAGCGCTTCCTTTATCTGTTTGAAGCTCCTCTTGCCTTCCTTGGTCCAACTGAATGGCATATTCTTCTTTAGCATAGAAGTGAGAGGTTGCAGCAAGGCTGCGATATTTGGTATGAACCTCCTCACAAAATTTATCCTCCCAAGAAAGCTTTGCAAGCCTTTCTTGTGAGCTGGTAATGGCAATTCAAGAATTACAAAAACTCTTTTAGGATCAATTGAAATACCTTGCTTTGAGACAATGTGTCCAAGCAGTTTGCCTTCGTGCACTGAAAATATACATTTCTTCGAATTGAGAGACACTCCAAACTCTTTGCACCTCTGAAAAATCTATTCCAAATGATCCAAGTGTTCATTAGCATTTCTGGAAAAAACATTAATATCATCTACATATATCAGAACAAACTTGTTCATAAGGCCATGAAAGGCCATATCCATATCACGCTGGAAAGTTGCTCCAGCATTTGATAAGCCAAAAGTCATCTTCTTGTAGGCCATCGTGCCCCACTTGGTTAGAAACATTGTTTTGAACTGATCCTTTTGCTTAACTAGAATCTGGTTATAACCTAAGTAGCCATCTAACAAAGAAAATCTGTCAGAACTAGAAACTACTTGTAAAATTTGCTCCATGGAAGGGAGCGGATAATGGTCCTTCAATGATGCTCTATTCAGATCTCAGAAATCGACACAAAGTCTGATTTCTCCACTCTTCTTCCTAACTGGCACTAAATTTGACACCCAAGAGGTGTGCTTGATAGGAAAAATAATACCGCTTTCAACCAACTTATTCAGTTCAGCCTTCATAAGGTGTTCCAACTTGGGATTAAGCGATTTTTGCTTCTGCCTTACTGGTTTTGCATCGGGCTCAAGCTCGATGGTATGCTGTGCTAAATTAGGGTTAAACCTCTCAAATCTTTATATTCCCAAGCAAAAACATCACTATATTTCTAACATAACAGAATGAAAGCTTGTTGTTCCTCTTGACTGCATACCTTACACAGCTTGAGAAGTTTTCCCTTGAAGATCTCGATGGCTGCATAATGTTCTTCTTTAACTATCAAGCTACACTTGTCCTTTCTCATTTGGTCATCTGAGTTAAACACTGATTCCAATGTCACTAATCCCTTCGGCAGCTTATTTGTTTTTAATTGCACAATCTAGTCTTCATACTGCTGCTGCCATTTTTGTTGATTTCCATCTGCGAATTCAGCTTCAGTAATCAGAAAATTCACGATTTGCTCATCGCTGTCAAAAACCTGCCAGCTCACATTATTGTCAGGTATAGACAGTCTGACCACTATCTTCACGTACTGACATGCTTCTACCTTATGAATCTCTTTGGGAATGTCAAACTGGGCTCCTATGGCAGCGAGCCTGTTAGCATGCTTATTTTGATTCTAAGGAATCGACAAGATATTAAAAGCATTAAAATCTTCCATTAAATCCTATACACAATGCTTGTATTTCTTAAGCAAATCATTCTTAGCAGCATTCAAATTTCTGACCTGATTCACAATCAACTCTGAATCACCATAAACTTGCAAACACTTAATACCTCGTTTGCAGGCCCACTCAAGGCCATGTACCAACACTTTGTACTTAGCTGTATTATTTGAACAACTGAAAGCAAATCTGCAAGCTAAAAAATACTTATCTCCTTCGGGTTATATCATCATAGCTCCACCCCCAGCACCAACACTGCTCCTCGAACCATCGAAATAAAGCTTCCAAAGCTCATTATCTTTTCCTGCAGATGATTCATCCTCTTTACAAAGATTAGGCATGTCGCAATCAGACTCTCGAATCATATAAACTCCTAATCCTACCTCATATGTGTTCTGAAATGGATCAAGCTCGTGATCATCGGCTACCCATTCATCAAGACTGATGTAGTCTTCCTGGGTGCTACAGTTTGAGGTCATGGTTTGCTCCTCCATTGCAGAGGTGGCGTAGAGGTTAGTGTTTATAGGGTTTGCGATGTATGGTTCGATATGGTCTTTGGCGAGAGGTTTGGAATTAATGGTCACCTTTGTACCATACCTTGTCCTAAAAAATAGATGAGACCAATCAGAAGACAAAAACCCACCCAACTTGGCTGTAAAATCCCTTGATAGACAAATGGCAAAGTGCGGCGGTAAGTCTATGACATGAATATCCTGATGAATAGCGAAACTTGGGGATGCGTGCAAGGTAAGGGCTAATTTTTTTATAATACCAGCAGTCTTAACAGCAGACCCATCTAATTGCACCATGCCTTTCTAAGGATTAGGCTCATAAACAAGACCTAATTTGTCAGCTAAACTCTTAGGCATGACCGAACTATTGGCACCAAAGTCGACCATACAATTATGCACAATTTTATCACCTATGATCAGACTTAAGTAAAACGGAGGGGGTTTTACCTCTTTTTCTTTCTACCCACCTTTGTCCTTTGGATCGTTAGCCAACACAACTTTCACAACTCCTTGGTTTGCGTTGTCAGAAATAGACAACTCGGCCAAAGCACTCTGCAGCAAACTTTTCTTCCCTAGGAGTCATAAAGCATCTAAAATCGACATATTGATAGTAGTTTTCTTGAGATGCTCAACAATATTGAAGGATGAAATGTTTACCTTCTGCTGGTTTTTTGTAACAGTGGCTTCATTTTGCTTCTGCACAGGCTGAGAATGCATTTTTGATAGCTCCTTATTAGGTATCTCCTGCCCTCTTTGCAAAATCTGCATTTTAGGCTGTGTGGCAGCATTAATCTCTGATAAAACAGGCTGCTTACCAACTGAAGGCTGTTGCTGTGCACTTCCAGCTTGATGTCCTAGATCCATAGCTCATTTTTTAGATCTGGTATTAGCTGAAATAGGAGAATTTTGTTGGTCTTTTCCATTCATGCCACATAATTCAGAGCTCTGCCAGTTTGGCAAGGCAACTTCTAAATTATCTTGTTGTTCTTGATTCTGATCTGCAACATGTTCTGAAGCAACATATATATTTTGTACCATTAAAGCCTAATTTCTCACTCTGTTGGCACACGCCGATTGGTTGTGGGGCTGATTACACGGATAACACCAATCGCAATCCTAGGAAACATTATTTTGCGGCACAAGTTCCCTTGACGAACTGGCTACGTTTGGATTCAATGGTTGGAATGGCCTAGGGTTAAAGTTTCTCTTTGGGCTTGATAATCACCTTGAAAAGCGAGCCTATTTTGCTAGTTTTGCTGGTAGGGAGCTTGATAAGGCTTATGTTCTTGGCCAACGTGCTTCTTAATAGTCACGAGGTCATTCCCAACGGTCTTTAATATGTTTTTTAGCTCTTGCATCTTTGGATTTGGGGCTGGGGCAACAACTTCTTGGGCTGTGTTATGATATCCTATCGCTGGAATTGGCAAGACAACAGCCAAGGGGGGTACAGTAGTGGGAATAGGTGGTTGTATTTCTAGAAATAAGGGCATAGGGGGTCTAGGGGCTATATCCCCAACTTGAACGAGGCAATTTTTAGCATTTATAGCAATATTATAAGTGTTAGGAAGCATTAGACCACCCATAGACAGAGTCATAACGACAATCTTGCTATTTAAAGCTTTTAAATAAAACAAAATTGCATGTGCCGGTAAGGGCTTTACCGTTGTCGGGATTTTGTCCCAGGTCCTCTGAAATTTGTAATTAAAATCCTCCAAGTGCTCGTGCAGCGCCCTTTGAATAGTGCTCAACTATTCTAATAAATATAAATTATCATATTTATCAACAAAGTGTTGGTATAGGCCATTACCTAAAGCATCCCACGTCGCGATTGAACTTGTTGTGAGACCTTTGAACCACTGCAACGCTTTTCCTTTAAGTGATGCCACTAACAGCCTTAAGGTGACGTTCTCTTGAGTGATGTTGTGCACCGAGCATAGTGTGGCTACATCACAGATGTGTTTGACTGGTGTAGTGTAATCTTCTCTGGTGAAATATGGAGGTCCTCGAAGGGCTGCAACTGGAATATCATCATGTTGAGCGATATCTAATGGACTGCCTCCATTAAAGGGTGTGAATGGGTGCTGCCATTGGTGGTACTTGTGAGATTGGAACTGGTACACCGGGCGACAGAACTAGGACACCAAGAACAAGAGCTGTTGACTTTGATCTCACAGGGGTTTCAAAAAGCCTTCTTGTTGTCCTACCTCTTCTTCGTGATGGGGACGACTCTCGATATTTAAATGGTGCTGAACTTGATCTTGTTTGAATATTTCTCATGTGCGGGTTGTACTAGCATGAAAAATAGAACTGGAGTCACCAGGTATATTGATAGCCTCCAGAAGGCTGGAAAAAATCTGCTGCATATACCAAACAACAAACTGAAATATTAAAAATTTCTCTGAAAGTAGCTTTCAAAGTCCCACTGGGTGTGCAAAAAACTGTTATCAATAGTTTTGCACCCTGCTGAATGCAATATTTAGCAAACTACTGAAACATGGAAACCTTCTTCAAATGTGGGTGATCTGAACGAAGAAGGAATCTCCAGAGTGAGCTGGTTCTCCGAATGATGAATTCTATTCTAAAAAATTCCTCTGAGGAAAGGGATAAAAGATGACTGAACATAAAAACCTATTTCTAACAGATGACCTTCAGGACCTAATAATGATTTAATGATGGTTATGATCTCTTCCTCACAAATAGTTTTCGGAAAGATGCAATATTCCACAACTTCTCAAGAACAATTGATACATAAATGATTTGCATGAAGACTCAACTTGAAGCACAATATGCAACCTGTATTCCTGAACTTTCTGCATTAAGAATTATAGTTTAAGGGTAAAAAAAGGATTCTGTAAATAGAAATCACAATATAAAATCAAACTAAAACTACAAATGGACACAAAAATGAGAAGTAGGAATGTTGTCTTTATTCAACTGAAGGAGAATGCCATAATCTGAAACTGAGTACAATAATGGGTTCACAAGCTCAAAAATGTGTATGAGCAGGAACTCCGATCTCCACTACTGAGAATGGTTGGCTAAAAGACTAAGTCTATCAAAACATAGCTCTCAAGAAACCCTAATCCAAGCTTAGGAAAAAGCTCCAGGAAAAAAGGCTTCAAATTGTCTCAAAAACTGCATAAAAGCAGAAAAAGCATACTGCTTTTATGATCACACTGTCAAGCCTCTAAAAATAGGCTAATCTTGCTTTAAAAGCTCAAAAACAACCTTATCTCTCCAAGATAGGTCTGAAATCCAACCAAGAGTAAAAGTCAACAGAAATCTGCTAAAAATAGCAAGAAATCACAAAGCAATTTCTAGAATATCGCTTTTATGATTCTGCTTTAGAAGATGCAGATTTGCACAATTTATCTATTTTTGCAATTAAAGATTGAAAATCTTTTGCAAAAAAGAAAGCTCCTTATTTCTCCATTACAATATTCCAATTTTCCTCAAAAAACATAAAAAACATAACACAAATATCCTTCTTCTCTCCTTATCAAAATTCCCATTGATTTCTTCAAAATCAATAAAAAATAAAAACCCTAAAATGATCATTAACCTTCAATGAGAAAGCAAACCCTAAGTGATAAAGCATTCACAATTCAACCTTAATGTTCTCTCACAAAACAATAACATAAGGTATCCAAAATCCATATTTCACTAAGGCACAAAGTAAGCCTCAAAGACTTAACATGTCGACCATCCTAGGCATTTGAATTTCAGCCTCACATAAGTATTAAGCTCAAATTTTAATAAACTCATAAGGCATAGGTTATAATTTTGACCTCCATTTGACATTCACCACGTGCTTTGATTGAACATTCTGGATGATGATAGGGTCGAAATAGGGCTTGATCAAAACAAAGTCAAACCCTAATGATCACTCATTTTGCACTCTCCAGCTTGAAAGATAGAAGCTTTTCCGCCACCATGACTGAGTTGAACTCGAGCTCGAATGCTTTGATAACCTTCTCCATGTTCTTCAGATAGCTAAATCTCCAATGGGTAAGCCTCCTTTCATGGTATAATAGCCTTTTCCACTTCATTATTGAATATCAAAAAGGCCCTAAGGCCGCGGCGTGTATGAGTTTATTCTCTTCTAACACTCATTCCTATGCTTCCTATGACTTCAGCCTACATGAACTCGAGCTCGGCTTCTGTTAGTCTACTCTGTGAGAGCTCGCCTTGTATTATTTGCTTTCTTCTATTGTGCAGAGGTAAGCTAATTCGATGGTTTCATCTTTGCTTATTCTGGCCTTGAGGCCGTGGTGAACACAATCCCTAATGTCTTTGTTCTGCATTTTCTGTGTGTTTTCCTGTGCTTACATCAACCATTGTTGTGTACTATTCTCACCATGAGGCTCGACTGTCTTTTACAGGCTCGAGATCTTATCTTCTGGAAACTATCTAGAATTCTTGGCCATGGCTAAAGTGCTCCATCAGAAATATAAATGGGTAGTTTTCCTTTGCTACACATTTGTTCTCCAGATACTTAAATAGTTTCTTTTCTACTCATGGATTTTGGCCATATCAGGCTGTGCCAAATGCGCACTGTAGGAAGCATACTTTTGAATTTAGGGCTCGACCCAGAACAACAAACTCCTCTTTATGCCTTTCTAAATGTATATCTGCTTGTGGGTATTTGATATTTGAACAAGACTATAATTTCTCCCTTCAGTTGCAAAATATTGACATGGGTTGTCATGGTTATTGCATTTTCTGTATTTTGAGAACAAACCCACATGTGGGTATTTGAAATTTCAAAAGAGAACTATTTTTTGTGTATTCCTGAGCTTGATTTATCACAGAAATTGTGTTTCATTGCTTTTCCCTGCTATCTCTTTTGTGGGAATTGTGAAAATCAGATGAAATTTGCATTCCTTCTACTTTGAGGCTCAAACCAACACAAAAATTTGCATATTTTGTAATTATACTGCTTTTGAACGTAAAAACCCAAAATGGGTATCATAGATTATTACATTTTCCTGCACCTTGAATGCAAACCCACATGTGGGTACCATAGATTATTGAGAATAGTTCTATTTCGTACTCCTAAAACATAGATATTAGTCTATTTCTGAAGAAAATTGTATTTCTTCATTCTAAAACTATTCATATGGCTCGACCCAAAACAATTGATGCTTTACTTTGTTATTCTTGTGTCCCTCGATTTTGAAATGAAGCTAGTCTGACACTCTTGGAAATACTGTATTGATTAGAACTCTATATATTTCTGAAGACAATGATACCCACATGTAAACCTTAAAAACACTTGGGTATATGAAAAGACAACAAAACAGTATAAGAAAAACAAAACTGAACCCGTCTGTCAAGACATTCTACCCTCCTCAATTGAAACAACCTGATACTCTGGAAATGAAGCTCACGTATCTGAAACCTTGCCGAAACTGAAACAAACATTTACTTGATACTTGTAACTCTTTTGAAGACATAATAGAACAATCCCCATGCATGTTGCTTAAGATATAAAAGATTAGTAATCCCAATAATTGTACACAATTTGGGCTTCTTTAAGCATTCAAATTTCTTATTCTCAGCATGATCCTGTGTTTATCTGTTGTGGAAAGGATTACCTCTTAATGTATATTCTTTTCATGCCTATAATGTATGCACAACAATGTCTTTTGATTTCTCTCAACTTTAACACAACAACTTTTACCTTCTATTCTTGAACTCCATAAAGATTTTAAAATTGAAACATTGCATCACTTTATGGACTACACCTTACTTGACATTTTCCACATATGATTAACACCTTCTGGAGCATTATGAAATGATCATGTCATATTGCATTCTCCAATGTTGCATTGCATTAAAACTTGATATTCCTTAGGCTTCCTATCTCTTGAAGCTTCCACATATCTATATCTATCAGATTCCTCTCATGCCTTTCAAAGTCTGATTTTGACAACTCTGTCCAAGTGTGTCTAGCTGAAAACAATTTGAATGTATAGTGATTGCTGCCAGCCTTAAACATTGACACATTATCTTGCTTGAAGCATCACCCAACCAAACTGAGTTAGTTGTCCCTGCTGTAGCTTTTCATTAACCAGTACCATATCTAGGTACTATATCACTGATGCTTGTTACTGTATCAAGTTACTTTCCTTTGCATATCTAAAATGTTCTCCTTTCGAAATCTTTGATCTTACCATACAGCAACATTGCTTTCTACTTTTAGACTTTATGTAGAGGCTTAGATTGAACATTGCAACACCATGAATCACCTCTACTCACCAATTCTTATGCATGTCTAAAGCCTCAGAAGCACCATTCTAGAATGAAACTGTTAAACTAGAAGTGGCTATCATTTTTCATTTGAATGCACTATCTGCATTTTGTGCTTTTGGGCAACATGTTACTCTTCATGCATTTTTATGTTCTACTTATCAAACTGCTTTCAAAATCTATTCTCTTTCGTGATAAAAGTTAAAACAAAACATTAAGGCATAATGTATGCCTATTCACTATCCTTGATTGTAAAGAGAAAGAATTGATGAACTGAAACTTGCATGACATATGATTACGATCAGCATAGAAAATGAACTTATTCAACAATATTTGATGCAAAAGTACTCAGTTAAATTCATTTAGTGAACTAAACTCATTGTTCACCTGTAGCCTTCGAAAAACAAACCTGATTGTTATGAATGCACAGTTGGTTTAATTGCTCGATGGATAAATCTATTTTTACTCCTTCAATTGTATTTCATTTCTCTTGATGAACATGATAATGTATCTTTAAATCAGCCCATTAATGAATAGGGCAGCATACCGAGCTCTACCCTTGTGGGAGCTCGTTTTCCTCCACATGCTTGGTCTTCGAATAATGTTCAGCTTCATGATTTTACCTATCCCTACACAAGGAAACAAACAATGTTAGCATAAAAAATAGAACATGATGATCATGATATTGCTATCTCTCCTCTAGCTCATTTCTTTCATACTACACTTGATTGGATTGATTGTTTCAATGCATGGTTTATAGTAGGTTGTACTATTGTGGGTGCTCCATATAAGTTACATCATAATCGAAGCCACTGACACCCCTCTTTTCCTCTTACAAGTCGACGGAGCTCAAGACTTGGCAAGGTGCACCATTCGACATCAAACGTCGATAATCAGGCAATGATGATTATGCCGTCACTTATGTGTTTTACTTTCTGCATCTCTTGTAGTGCAATGTGCTATTAGAAATGTGTTGTAATAGTTACATCCACGACTTGTGTGGATTCTTGATTTCAATTATGCTTTTCAATTGAAAAGGAAATGCATTTCAGGCAATGTTGTAATATCACTCTGATTGTAAAATCAAATGAAGCCTTGTAAAAAGAATGAGTTTCTTCATGAAATAAAAGAAAGCATCTGAAATGCTATTTTCTCATGTTATCAATTATGTACTTTTAATTCTGCAACATCTAAATGGCACTCTGAAAACTCAATTCCTTCTTTTAAATGTATAACTATTTCTCAATGTCATAATGACAATAATGTGAAACAGCATTTGAACTTAAACGCAATTCCACCTTATGATAAATAACATTCAACCAGCTTCACCAATTGAGCTGAGGCAAAAATTTGGTAACAGTTATCTCTTAAGCTTGCACCCAAACTGAGTTGTAAAACTTAGTTAGCTAGAGAAACATGGAAACACTTCTAGGTTGTGGGGAACCTAATAATGAAGTGAATCTCCAGATAGGAAAACTTCCTAGCTGGTAATATCAACTAATCTACTAATTTTTTGACCGGAAAGGGGAGAAGGATTGTTGAAAATGAATAAAACTGAAAAGTATAAAATAAAGTGATACACCAAACCTAATGGGAGATAATGAAACTCAGAGCTCTACACTTAGTTCTAACCTGACAAAAAATTAGTTTACACAACTTGTTACAACAATGTTCATACATAATTTTTTTACGAAAAGATCAAATACTTTGACTTGCAACAGGAGGAAAAACCTCACAATAAGCAAGTAGTTGTACTTAACTGACACAATCAGTAACCTGAATGAGCATGCTAATTACATAATAGGTACAAGGCATGAGACAAAACTATAATGAAACTAAGTACATTTACAAGATAGTTTGATCAATCACAAAGCATACACTAAACTATAAGAACAAGTTGGTGAAGAATCAGTTCCAGAAATGAGTAAGGTAAATTGTATTCAATACCTCCAAGAGTTACAAATGATGCAAACTTTTTTGAAAGGACTGCAAGAATCACTGTCTCCAATCTACATAATTAGAACTAACTCAAAAATGAGTTACAAAAGCTAATAAGTCAGCAAGCCCCAAATGGTTCCACCAAAAAAGGTTCTAGAAACCACCTTGGGTAGGATCCACTCAAAAAGCCTACAATATAGCACCTATATCTTCATCAAATGAGCTCCAAACTGTTGAAAAGTTCAAGTTTGACCAAGTCCAACATGGTGACACATCAAACAATCCACAAAAAGCTCCAAATTGCTCCAAAAAGAAAAATAAAGGCTCCTAGATGCCCTCCTCATGTTGGCGAACTGAAATCAACTTCCCTCTATTTTCTCCAAGTCATAAATTCAAAAGCATATCTTTAACTCCTTTTTGAACATCATTATCGAAGGTACTTTATTTTTGCATTCAAAAGAAAATAACATTTTATTTAAAAGTGATTTATGATTTATCACTTTAAATAAATGTTTACATTTAATGAAATGAATGCAAAAAATAAAATGAAACTTACAAGTTTTATTTGATGAAGCCAAATACAAAGAATAAAGTGGCTAAAATAAAAGTCTTTTAAAAGACTTATTCAAAACAACACTAAGGCACGAAAGCCACTTTATACAAAAGAACAAAGTCTTTTGAAAAATACTTAAAGGAAAAAATGCCTTTCCCATCGAACCCTAGGGTTATCTAACCCTAAAATGAATGAATAATATTTACTTGCAAACTTTACTTTCTGGAAACTTGAGGAAAGAGGTCGCTGCCATGAAACCCTATCGAGCCTTTGAGTTGAAGATTTTTTGTTTTGTACGCCAATTTTTTGTAGATTCTAAAGATTGAATGCAAAATTTTGAAGGTAAATTTGAGTTTTTCCCACAAATTCAAGAGATTTTGACATTTTTGAGATCTTTTTCAAGTTTACAGGTTGTGGCCTTGTGTGGTTTTTCTACTCATTTTCTTGTTCTTGTTCTCTATGATTTCTTCTTCACCTGGCCACCATGGAAAATTAACATTGGCCCCTACACTTGAAGAATGAAAAGACGGCAACTGGGTAAGTATTTTTTTCCATTTCACATTATTTTCTAAGAATGAAAATGTTTGTTCTATCTATATTTCCTGTAGACTCCTTACTTGGGGTTGTAGCTTCCTTCTTTTTGGTCTAAGAAATGTCTTTGATAGCTTTTGTTTTCTTGTCTTTCCACTTCTTGAACAAGTTATGGTTGGGAGGATCCAGAGAACAAGGTTGTGGGTGTTGGAGTTAAAATGACACTGAGAGTGGGGGGTGAATCAGTTTCTTAACAGATTTGACCAATTTTCACATTCAAAATATAGCTCAGATTTGATCTCAATATTATTCTGATTAATGCATTCAAGAGTTGAATGTAATCATTCATAAACAGAATTGAGAAAAGTAATAAACCCAACAGTGAACATAAACAACAACACAAAAAAGTAGAGAGCACACAAAAGAACCAAGATACAAAGTATTTTCCAAGTGGAAAACCCTCCTGGGGTAGAAAAACCACTCCTAAACTGCCTTACTGGCTTAATCTTCAAAACCACTGTTAACAATGCCTTATAGGCTAAATTTCTGAGCACCAAATCAGGGAGCACCAACCCTTCATTTAGAGACACAAATCTCAAGGAGTACCAACCCCTTATTTAGAGACACCAATCTCAAGGAGTACCAACCCATTACTCAGATTACAAAATTACAATAAAAATATATCAGAGGATCTCTTTGTTTACAGTTAAGTTCATAACACTTTGCTTCTAATACTCTAGTAGCAATGCCCTAGTATTACATCTAGTTCCCTCTCTTGATTACGGCTAGATTAACTATCTCTCAGAATTACAGGCCAACAACTACTTCACTATTTTCAACATTGGTTTTTATATACATTCCAAGTGTGTCAGTTACGAAGAGATCTTCAACAAGCGTTTTTCACCAAATTCTCAAACTCTCTTACTAATTTTTGAATATAAAGCTGATTCATAATGATCTGTAGATTATGGTAAAAATCAGAGAAACACCTATCCATAGAGCTTTTAATTTCTATGCTGAATCGGGAGACTTCAAATTGTAACTGAAAGATTTTCATCAAAGTCATGATAGCCCACAAACAAAAAATCATATCCTCTCAGAGAATATTTTCTAGAGATTCGATACCAACCAAAGAAGTCTACATGCAACTATACTTAGAAAAATTCATTAAACCAAAAATGCAATAGCTCAAAAAGAAACTCGATGAATATCCTGTTATGTAACCGTTATAAGATTTGATGTCAATCAGTTATGACGATTATAGAGTTTTGAGCCTTCGTAACTATTCGCTGAGACAACCACATAGTTCTGCCGAAGGCAATTAAATCGCCAGACAATCCCTTTAGATATTGCTTTCGCCAAGAGCCATCAGAGTCGGGAAGAACACATAACAAATACATCATGTCTCATCGATAGGCTTCCTTAGATTATTGTTCACTCGCTGTCGCTGTAGCCTAAATATTTTCTCACCGAATGCATCCTTCTATCTGTCGCTGTGACATCCTATTGTCGGGGAGATGCTTTGTAGATTTCGCAGTGTTTCATAGATAAACTATCATTTCCAAGTCGCTGTGACTTATCGCTCTTGGGGCGACCTCTCGTAGATGATGCTTCGTTATACCGAAAGACATTCTTTCATCCCGTGTCGCTGTAGCCTTCAACTTTCGAGGAGACATCTCATAGAACATTTTGTGTCTTACTGAAAGCTCACGTTTTCATTCCTGTTGCCAAGACATAACACTTTTGGGGAGACACTATATAGAGTGTCCTCTGTTTTGCCGAAACATCCTGAGCTCAATAGATCGCCAAGACATCAATGATCTCACATTGACTGAAACCTTTTTCCTTTTGTGCATCGCTATAACATTAAGATATCGGGGAGATCTCCTGCCGCAAATCATACCTTATGCTGAAGGGTTCCAAAAATGCACTAGTCACTGAGACATCTTGAATTCGGCAAGACATTATATCGATAGCCACAACTCACATCAAGAGACTTCCATATGCTCTTGTCGGTGAGACCAAGAGGAGTTCGCTGAGATGTTACACCGAATGCTCCAAGTTTGGCTGAAGTGAATCCCATATGTTATGTCGGTGAGACAAAAACACTTCACCGAGACCTATTCCGAAAACCCAGACTCTTGCCGATACGCTTCCATTCACCATCGGTCGGTGTGACCTTGCAAATTTGTTGTGACTTCACACCGATGGCATTACACTTTGCCGAAATGCTCATTCTAAAGCGAGTTAGTGTGACATTTCAATTTCGATAAGACCTTATCCCGACTGTATACCATAAGCCGATAGAGAATACTTTCCTGTCCCCGAAACTAGAGGCAAGTCTTGCCGAAATAACCTTTCTTGAGCCGGTCGCCAAGACAACGCTAATGTTAAATTCAATCGCCATGACAACTGAAATGTCTTGTTGATAGGCAACTCAGAAATTTCAAAGTGGGTCGAGGACTCTACCATTTTCACTCCAATATGAATAAGCCTGAAAGAGAAACATCCAAAACCAGTGATGTGCAAGGAGAACCATCCTGACAAAGAAACCATCTTTCAAACTCTGTCAGTCAAAGATGTAGCATTCATAACATGAACCAGAAAATTCATCACCATGAAATTGAACCATAACAACTAGCTTTCTGTAATAGCCAAGAGACATCAAAGAAGTGCCATAATAAATCATAAAGATCCAAACTGAGACTGATCATCAAAGAGAACCAACTGAAAGGGATTTTGACATCAAGGACAAACTATATGATCACAACTGAGATCCAACAAACTCCCCCTTTGTCCTTGATGGCAAAACACAAATGACTCACCGCTTTTTGCCTCAATGACAAAGGATAGAGCAGAAGAATGTGCAATACCAAAAAACACAACTGAGAAGCCAACTACGTACCATAAGAACCGGCTGCAAATAGAGCAATAGTGCAGCAGACATATTGTTTAACTTCTCATCACCAATGCAAGATAGAGTATCATTCTATAACAGCACAACTTCACTCACTTCAAAAACAAAGGCTTTCTTAACTTTAATATGTTGGGGAACTCACCTATATATCTCCACATCGCTCAAAGATGTCATAAGGACATACCATTATTTCCAAGACCCAAGCAACCAAAGGGTTCATTTAAAAACAAAGTGCACTGTCATTCCAAAAACTTCTGAAAACTGTCAACCATTAGACCAAACAAAAACATTTCTTAACATCTTATACCTCCAAAAGTAAATGCAAGATGCCATACCTCATTCTAGACTCCATAGGGGTAAAATATACTACCATAATAGACTCCCCCTAAGTCTTTGCTTCTTCTCAAGACCTGGAAGGCAACACTTGTGCAAGGAGTGCACAAGGGGTTTTCTCATAAGCATCTTTATTGCTCTTCTTGTCATCTTGATTGCTCTTTCTTCTCCACACCAATGAAGACTTTTTCACTTGATTGCTTGAAGTACCTGTCTTTCTATTGAATCTGCATTGCTGTACTTTATGTCTAATGTTGTTACATCTGAAACAAATGACTTTGTGATTATTCTAAGAAATAGAGGACTTCCTACAGACTTTTCTAGCATTGTTCCCTACATTATCCTCACTTATATTTATTCTACAGTCTCTTCTCAAGTGACCAAAATTGTTACAGTTGTAACACACCACATCCTTATTTCTAGGGAGATTAGAATGATTCTTATTTGACCATCTTATGCAATCAATTGCCTTATGACCATAGTCATTACAAACATAACAATATCCTTGGAAAGAATGATTATACCTAAAAGAATGATCATGCCAAGGATTTGAAGATTTGAAGACATTTTTCCTTTCTCAATGAATACCTTTAGATTGTCTTCTAGTGTCAATGTTATCCTTTGATGCAACAATACTGTAACCAAGATCAACCTTCATTCTTGGTGTTTGTTTGGCTGCAAACTTCTTTCCATCTGAAGTAGTAAACACTGTTTCATGTTTAGATTTGTCTGCAGAGCTTTGTCCAACCTCTTATCCAACTCCTGTAGGATCTTTAGAATGCTTTTGCCTGCCCAACATCTCATTCAATATATTAGTACTATGATCAAATTTTTTAATTTTACCAGATTGAGCATTGATACATTCAAGCTCTTTTCTTAAAGCAACTACTTCTTCTTCAAGTTTTAGACAAACAATCTTTTTAATCTCCAAATCAGAACTCACAACATCTGCAATCCTCTTATATTCTTCAATTTCAATTTTTTGACTTATAATCATATCGTCCTTAAGAATTAGTTCTTTTAACAGGGAATCATTATCTAAACATTTCTTTAAAGAATCAATCTCATTTTCTAGTTTATTACTCAATTCATCCTTGTCTTTTAACTTGACTTCCAAACTCTCTTTTTGCTGAAGTTGTCTTGTTAAAAACTGGTTTTCTTTTCTAAGTTGCTTAATAGTATCTAAGGCGCATAGGAGTTCACCTTCCAAATCAACCTCACTTTCTGGTTCATCATATTCCAGTTCAGAGTTAACTTCATTCAAAGATTTATCTACATTTACACAAATTTCTTGATCATCTAAATATTCATTAATGATCTCCCTGGACTTCTTTTCAAAATTATAAAGGTTTACACCTTCACTCTCAGATGATTCACAACTTATTTTAGTATCAAAAGATATCTCCTCTTGTAACTCACTATTCTGATTCATTTCAATCAACTTGTCCCAAAATTCCTTAGCACTGCTGTAATGAATGACTTTTGTAATGAGTTTATTTGGCAAGTTATTAAGAATAGCATTTATAGCTCTGGTATTGAATTCAAGAGCTTTCATCTCCTCAAGAGTGGAAGGAGATGTTGCAGATGTAGTACAACCCTTTTCTACTGCTTCCCACACTTCAGATCCTAAAGAATGTAAGTATGTTTCCATCCTATGTTTCCATATAATAAAGTTTGTTCCTTCGAATTGAGGAGTTCCAAATCTAGGATATTCTACCATTTCAGAGCTACTGTTTATGGATTCTTCCTCTTTAATCCTTATACTAGATTCAGGTTGAGCATGATGAATAGCATTTTGCTGAGAACATCTTTTTCCCTTATTCCTTCTGTTCTTTCCCATATTAACCAAAGTACTCCAAGAAACCAGGAACAATCCTAGGTGGTTTAGACCTATCAGAGGACCCTACGCTCTGATACCAA
This sequence comes from Sequoia sempervirens, assembly GCA_007258455.2. Classification (NCBI taxonomy): domain Eukaryota; kingdom Viridiplantae; phylum Streptophyta; class Pinopsida; order Cupressales; family Cupressaceae; genus Sequoia; species Sequoia sempervirens. Next base: position 45,813 of record VDFB02149329.1, on the reverse strand, counting down.
TTGTTGGAGTTAAAATGACACTGAGAGGGGGGGTGAATCAGTGTCTTAACATATTTGACCAAATTTCACATATTCAAAACATAGCTCAGATTTGATCTCAATATTATTCTGATTAATGCATTCATGAGTTGAATGTAATCATTCATAAATAGAATTGAGAAAAGTAATAAACCCAACAGTGAACAGAAACAACAACAACACAAAAAAGTAGAGAGCACACAGAAGAACCAAGATACAAAAGATTTGTCGAGTGGAAAACCCTCCTGGGGTAGAAAAACCACTCCTAAACTGCCTTACTGGCTTAATCTTCAAAACCACTGTTAACAATGCCTTATAGGCTAAATTTCTGAGCACCAACTCAAGGAGCACCAACCCCTCATTTAGAGACACCAATCTCAAGGAGTACCAACCCCTTATTTAGAGACACCAATCTCAAGGAGTACCAACCCCATTACTTAGATTACAGAATTACAATAAAAATATATCAGAGGATCTCTCTGTTTATAGTTAAGTTCATAACACTCTGCTTCTAACACTCTAGTAGCAATGTCCCAGTATTACATCTAGTTCCCTCTCTTGATTACAACCAAATTAACTATCTCTCAAGAATTACAGGCCAACAACTACTTCACTATTTTCAACATTGGTTTTTATATACATTCCAAGTGTGTCAGTTACGAAGAGATCTTCAACAAGTGTTTTTCACCAAATTCTCAAACTCTCTTACTGATTTTTGAATATAAAGCTGATTCATAATGATCTGTAGATTATGGTAAAAATCAGAGAAACGCCTATCCATAGAGCTTTTAATTTCTGCGCTGAATTAGGAGACTTCAAATTGTAACTGAAATATTTTCATCAAAGTCATGACAACCCACAAATAGAAAATCATATCCTCTCAGAGAATATTTTCCAGAGATTTGATACCAACCAAAGAAGTCTGCATGCAACTATACTTAGAAAAATTCATTAAACCAAAAACGCAATAGCTCAAAAAGAAACTCGATGAATATCCTGTTATGTAACCGTTCTGAGATTTGATGCCAATCCATTATGACGACCACAGAGTTTTGAGCCTTTGTAACTATTCGCTGAGACAACCACATAGTTCTGCCGAAGGCAATTAAATCGCCAAACAATCCCTTTAGATATTGCTTTCGCCAAGAGCCATCAGAGTCGGGAAGAACACATAACGAATACATCATGTCTCATCGATAGGCTTCCTTAGATTATTGTTCATTCGCTGTCGCTGTAGCCTAAAGATTTTCTCACCGAATGCATCCTTCTATCTGTCACTGTGACATCCTACTGTCGAGGAGACGCTTTGTAGATTTCGCAGTGTTTCACCGAAAGACTATCATTTCCAAGTCACCGTGACTTATCGCTCTCGGGGGGACCTCTCGTAGATGATGCTTCGTTATACCAAAAGACATTCTTTCATCCCATGTCGCTGTAGCCTTCAAATTTCAAGGAGACATCTCATAGAACATTTCATGTCTTACTGAAAGCTCACGTTTTCATTCCTGTTGCCAAGACATAACACTTTTGGGGAGACACTATATAGACTGTCCTCTATTTTGCCGAAACATCCTGAGCTCAATAGATCGCCAAGACATCAATGATCTCACATTGACTGAAACCTTTTTCCTTTTGTGCATCGCTATAACATTAAGATATCGGGGAGATCTCCTGCCGCAAATCATACCTTATGTTGAAGGGTTCCAAAAATGCACCAGTCACCGAGACATCTTGAATTCGGCAAGACATTATATCGATAGCCACAACTCACATCAAGAGACTTCCATATGCTCTTGTCGGTGAGACCAAGAGGAGTTCGCTGAGATGTTACACCGAATGCTCCAAGTTTGGCTGAAGTGAATCCCATATGTTATGTCGGCGAGACAAAAACACTTCACCGAGACTATTCCGAAAACCCAGACTCTTGCCGATACGCTTCCATTCACCATCGGTCGGTGTGACCTTGCAAATTCGTTGTGACTTCACACCGATGGCATTACACTTTTCCGAAATGCTCATTCTAAAGCGAGTCAGTGTGACATTTCAATTTCGATAAGACCTTATCCCGACTGTATACCATAAGCCGATAGAGAATACTTTCCTGTCCCCGAAACTAGAGGCAAGTCTTGCCGAAATAACCTTTCTTGAGCGGTCGCCAAGACAACGCTAATGTTAAATTCAATCGCCATGACAACTGAAATGTCTTGTTGATAGGCAACTCAGACATTTCAAAGTGGATCGAGGACTCTACCATTTTCACTCCAATATGAATAAGCCTGAAAGAGAAACATCCAAAACCAGTGATGTGCAAGGAGAACCATCCTGACAAAGAAACCATCTTTCAAACTCTGTCAGTCAAAGATGTAGCATTCATAACATGAACCAGAAAATTCATCACCATGAAATTGAACCATAACAACTAGCTTTCTGTAATAGCCAAGAGACATCAAAGAAGTGCCATAATAAATCATAAAGATCCAAACTGAGACTGATCATCAAAGAGAACCAACTGAAAGGGATTTTGACATCAAGGACAAACTATATGATCACAACTGAGATCCAACAGTGGGTATGTTCGAGTTTTTAGCATAAAACTTTCTAAAATGAACCTTTTTTTCGGCTCTGCAAGGAAAAGCACGAATTCCTTGCATACTTCTTGTGCAGTTGCTAGAACCTATGGCCTAAAATTTTGTAGCTTTGAATACTCTGAAATAAGATGAAAGTTGTAGTCATAGACATTGTCCATGTTCGACTGCTCCATGAATTTTTGGCCTCCTTTCCCAATGGCCTCTGCCTCTGCCTGATGACTGCTACCCCATTCAATTGCAAACTTAATGGATAAGCAAAGTTTGGTATGTCTCACTGGCCAATAGTTTTCTCCTGGCATGAGTCCACAAGTAAATAAATCATAATACTTGGGTGTTACAACAAGCACAGGTGAATCGCAAGACAATATGTACTTGAAACTTACAAACCATGCAAAGTCTTATGTATAAATTTTATACCTATTCCTACATTGACTTGCAAGTTTCGACTGCTCATAGCCTACATTTGCTTCTTCAAACCAATTTTGCCACAAAATTTCAGCCCCCCACTTGCTGGAACTATTGCATTCCAGCAATTTGATACGTATGAGATAACTCACATCAGGATTTCCTTTCCAGTAGGTTGTTTTTCTATCTATCCACTTCACAACTTTGGAGCCTAGTTTAATGTTGTTGAATTCTTCTTCCTAGGGTGCCAAATTAGTTTCAGACCTGATTACTGTAGCAAATCTTTTATTTGAAGTCCTTTTTACTTTGCATACTTATTGCATTCTCTTGAGAGCACATTTTGATTCAAATCCCATTGTCATAGATATTGGTTGTCCACTAAAGTCAATGTATTTCCACGGACTTATAGTTTCACTATTCTAGCATTAAATCATTTAATGCTCTCTGTACATGGTTCCTGATGAAGTAAGCTTGATCATTGTTTTCCAATGGTGTAAACTCACCCTGAGAAGACCTTTCAACAATATTTTCAATTCTATCATAGCTTCTTGACAATAATTTGACATTCAATATGATGTATTCTTTACTGATAAAGTAATTATGGTTGTTTTTCATCTTGGTATAACTCTATTCATGATACAGTAACTTGTATTTTTGATGATGTCTTCATAGCACTAAAACTGTAAGAGGCTTCACACTTGATACCGAATGTGATTTCATTAATGCATATGAGGTTGTCATAATACAATTCCATTTAGCCTTTGTAGCTGCTCTTTGGAGAAATGCTTTGTGAACTCAAAATGTATGCATGTTCACTATCATTCTATGATTATATTGATATGATGAATTTAAGATTGCATTTCCCTCTTAAATAAGCTCAAATGAGCTCATTATTTAATAATTCAGCATGTCGGTCTCAACCCTTATGGGAGCCATGTTTTAACCCACATGCTGAAATTTAACAGATTAGATCAGAAACACAATTACACCTGTATCTACACATGAAGGGAACAAGTTAGTGAAATAAAATGTACATCTTAGGTGTGTTTGATGACTTCAATGGTTTTCTGGGACACCTAAAGTGTGCATAGCTTATTTAATGCATATGGAGATCAGTATATATGTGCATAGGTGTATGTTCATGTATAGTTGGAAACTTTTCATTGCTTACAACATTTTTCTAACACCATTGCTTATGTCAAATGTAGGAACTAGTGACAACATGAGGCTAGGAGGGACAAAAGCAGCTTGTGACAGCAGCAAGACAAGATGGCACAACAAAACCAGTCATTCATAGGCAATGACCGGTTTCCTTCTTTATATGCACATTTATTTTACTTATTCATGTATATTATTTTCTTTATTTGTATTGAATAAGTTAAGTCAATCTCACGGCTTGTGTGAGATAATGTACACTTATACATTCAATAAAGATTACTCTGTTGTTTAGAAAATATTTTGAATCTTTCTTTTGATACATGCATATGTGTAAATGCAGTAATTTGTAATTGTAATATTATTTGGATTATTTCATGTATGCATTTGAATGTAATGTAGGAATGATCTAAATGTATCATTTCCTCAATTTAAAATTAGCAAGCTCAACCTGATTGAGCTATAAGTGAAAATATGGTAACACATCTCTGACGGGTGATTCATCCTGAGAGGGAGAGGAATTGATATTTAGGGTTTCCAAACCCTCGTCTTCCCCATTTCCTTCATTCTCCTTTTCTAGATTAGGTAGGTTAAAGATATCTTCCCCACAAGTTTGGGAAAACACATTCTTGTCAGGTGGATCTTTTCCACCATCTGCTTGTGCCCCTAATGATAGTGACTAGGAAATGCCACTAGTTGATTGCATGCTTGTAGAAGCCTAAGAAGTACCCTCAGTAGGTCATGAATCTTTAGATCTAGTGTGGGGACGAGATTGTTCTATTCGTTTCTTGGTCACCCACTCTCATGTTCTAGTCAAGATGTCAGCAGTTCTTGCCTCAATGGTCTCTTTCTCTCTACCACTCCAATCCATGGCAAGAATAGGCTTGTTTTCTATCAACTCAGTATACACTAGGTCTACCATGTCAGACCCATCTTCCACAATGCCCTATAGATCCCACTTCAAATCATAGAAGATTATCTGTTCCACTGTCAATCTCATCCAACTCCTTTTCTTGACTTCATATTCATCAAAACAGTCAGCCCAATAATCTTCAAGGTTAGGCTGGTGATAAAAGTTAGGGCTTAATTTCAGATTATTTAAATTAATATAGTCTTTTAAATCAAAAGGAGTTCGCTCCTCATATGAAATCATATTATACTTGGACAATTCCTTTACAATATTTAGGGCATCAGACATTGATTGAAAATTGTAAGAACCAAAACCAAAAGGGAAATGAATTGTCAATATTTTCATGCCTTGACACAGTCTATTTACATCATCCAACTACCTACTTACTTCAATGAGTACCCATTTATCTTTAGGGTATTTAGGAAATTTGATAGGGAATCCAATATATCCACCAACCCTTATGTAGGAGAATCTCTAAAACTGAATAAAATGGCTGCCATAGAAGTCCACGAACTGCATTGATTTAGGTGATAATCACATTGCAAGACGTCCATGTAACTCCCTGAGCATCCTCATAGTGAAAGTATCAGTCACTCTCCTAAAATACTGAAAGCTCTTGTGAAGCTGCAGCTTATCAAAATAATCGTAAATAGGCACTTTCTCTGGAGATAAATCACTTGGTCTTAATCCAGGCCATGGTCTAGTGTTGGCGATGGCATATATCAAGTATGATGACATATAAAGAAAACTGTTGAGGGTAAAGAATTTCAACAACTCATGCAAGTGGTCACTGATAATTTTTTCCCAATCCAAGAATTGTTCTCCACTTAACATAATCCAGATGAAAAAATACATCCACTCCTCAAATCCATGAATGTCTCAATTTCCTCTTACCTTGTGCAGTAACACCACAATGTCGGCAACTTCTTCCACAAAATGGGTTTTGTGCAGTTTACGAGGAAATTGGGACTTACCCCTCTTAGGCTTGGCCAACCAATTCTTTGCTATTTCATTCTTGTAAACCCCTTTCTTTGTAGAAAATTTAATTTGAGAGTTTGTCATATTCATGGGTGAATACTCATCTTTCTCTAGGATTCTCAAGAAAGACACGAAGGTGGACCTCTGGGCTGTTATTTTTTAGGATAAAAAATGCAATAAGCAGAAAACAAAACTCAAAGAGAATGAACACAATGATTACCTTGGGAAAACCCTCCTACTTGAGGGAGAAAAACCCAACAAAAATGATCTCTTATGTATTAAAAGAATAAGTGCAGAAATTGCATACACATCAGGCCCTACATAAGGTTGAGTCTAATACAATGAATGGAGACACTTCTCCTTGAATCAAAATACAAAAGATGATACTTCTTCTTGAATGAAATCTGTTAATTGAAAGTTTGACCTATTACTGATGAAAGATGTGAACTACTGCTTAAGATATTCAAATTGGAGTGAATTGATTGATTGATAAAGTGAGAGGATTCCATCCTCTATAAATACCCAACTAGGCAGCCTTCTTTCTAGGGCCAACCTAGAAAATACAAATTTTATTTATAAAAATGAAGGTCGACCTGCCTTGAACAAAATATGTTTAGGAGAAAATATCTCCCGCCGCTACAACACTAACACTCACTCTTAGCTAGGGAGGTATTTTCTAGATATCCTCATCATGGAGTCTCTCAACATGACACCTACAATGGCTACACCCATTTTTGGAAAATCACATCTCAATCTCAGAGATGTCCAAGAGTTCATCACGAATTCTCTCAACATGATGTCCACAATGGCTACTCCCATTTGTGGAAAGAAACACATCGTCATGGAGTCTCAAAATGATGTCTACAATGGCTACTCCCATGTGTGGAAAGAAACACATCTCAGTCTCAGAGATGTACAAGGGTTCATCACGAATTCTCTCAATGTGATTTTGTCATGGAGCCTCTCAACATGACGTCCACAATGGCTACTCCCAGGTATGGAAAGAAACACATCTCAGTCTCAAAGATGTACAAGGGTTCATCACAAAGTCTATCAACGTGATGTCGTCATGGAGTCTCTCAACATGACATCCAAAATGGTTACTCCCATGTATGGAAAGAAACACATCTCAGTCTTAGAGATGTACAAGGGTTCATCACGGAGTCTCTCAATGTGATGTTGTCATGGAGTCTCTCAACATGACATCCCATATCAGTCTCAAAGATGAACAAGGGCTTGCACCTCATATTTCTTCGTCTCAGATAAATATACATTACAAAAAATATTCATGATGATGTGATTCCCTTTGAAGCTCCAAGTACTTGCATCAACCTCCTGACCTCCTCATCCAAGATTGCCTACAATGCTTGCCTTAGAGAAACGGTTTCCAATGCACACTTCTGACACTACTGGCTTGTGCAAGTTTAGGACTATCCTCCTCAACCTCATCCCAGATCACCCTATTCTAAATAGGTTTGCGAAGCTACCAATGTCAAATCCAAATTGATTGTCTTGTGCAATTTTATTCTCTGCAGTTGAAGAGGTCTTCCAAGGACTTTAGCACCTGGCCTTGCAACACTGCAACCTACTTAGCTAACACCTTCACTTCTTCTCAGTGAGTTATAGAACTCCCTCTTGATCCCTGCCTCAGAGATTGCAAAGAAATCCTCTGGAAGTGAACTCCCCTTCATTGAGTGATCTCAGAACCTTAATCCTTTTCCCGGACATGCTCTCAACTCGTGCCTTGAATTCTCAGAATTTAACTCCCTCTTAATGTCATTTCCTCATCTTCGAAGTAGTTGATCATAATGACAATTTGTATAGGTTCTCTGTTGTTTAGTGTCTTCATCTTTGTTGATGCAAACTCTCCATCCAAGGCTGATCCAACCTTGTGCCCTCGAGAGCCACCAACTCAGTCTCTGCAAACTATGACTCCATGATTGTTTATTTCTCCAGCCAACATGCCTTCCTCACAAGATACCTCAAGCTCTTCCTCCCTTTGAATTCCTTATGTAATCTCTCATCATCTTTTTTCTCCTTGATCCATCCTGCATTTTTTAAAGAGATTAACAATAGTTCATAAAATCAAACTACCCTAAAGAGAAATATACAGACCAATGCTAGGAGCATACATGATTCACTATTCCCAATGTTATTGCATGAATTATTATTAACTGCATAAAATTCATGATCATTATTCAAAGGTACAAACATAAAATACTTATCTCTTTATTGTTGGTACATCATTGAGCTAGACCTATAGATGTGTCTCATCTTCAACACCTTCAGTGTTGCCATCCCATACAACCGACCTCATATTTTCAGATCAAAAACAATTGCACAAAGAATAGGGATGGACGCAGCTAAATTATCCTATCTCTACAACACTTCTGTCACCGCCCCTTTCAAATTAGGAAGCGTTGCAAGGGCCTATTGTGATGCTCTTTTCACTTTTTCTTCATCTGCTATAGAAACTCAATCGGTTCTTCATGTTGGACTTGTCGTTGCACCAAAAGATCGACCTGTCAATGCCTGATACAAGCTTCGGTTAAGAACCACAAGAGGCAGTTAAACCATGTTACAAACCCAAGCGCTAGTGTTGCAAGGAAGACCAAGCATTACACCTTGCAACAATTCCCCCAGCACAAGTGTGGGGTTTGAACCTGTGACTAGCTCTAATACCAATTGTTGGACTTGTCATTGCACCAAAAGATCGACCTGTCAATGCCCGATGCAAGCTTTGGTTAAGAACCACAGGAGGCGGTTAGACCATGTCACAAACCCAAGTGCTAGTGCTGCAAGGAAGACCAAGGGTCACACCTTGCAACACTTCCAATGGAAAATCGTCCACTTCTGGATAATATTATATTTTGTATATTTCCTTGTAGAAACTCCTGTATGTTGCATTCGAACTAACTCATGAATTGACTAGTTTCTCCATATAATTTGTAGTTGCGTTCACTTTAATTTCCACCAATCATTCCCTTTAGCCTTCTTACACCACCCAATATAATTTTGTTCCAATATGAGATAGTTGTGGTTATTAATCTTGCATCTCTGACTTGGCCGCTTCTTACTTGAGAATATAAGACTTAGAATTTTTCTTTACTTTGGTTTAGTTGTTTGTTCCAAATCATCTGCCAATGTGTTGTCTCAATATCACATCTAGGTGAGGAGTCTTGCCATGAATCTGCTCCAGATTGCACCAAACGCTTATACATCACCTCTCAAGCCAGGCGGCTCATATTTAAACAATGTCATCCTCCAGCATGCCCATGCGAGACTCCAATAGGATCATTTGACAAATGCTTGAACTTGTGATGAACACGCCCTTGTCTGGATAACCATGATATGCTTATGAGTATTGGTTGTGCCCAATAGCAACTTCCACAAATTGAATATTATTTAAGTCTCACCACAGATGATAAGAGATACTGCACCTAGCAATACCAATTGAATCTCCAGAATCATACCAAATATTTTTCGTGCCAGATGTATCAGAATAGCCAATGATGGCGCCAGATTTCTCTAATCGCTATATATTATGACTTAGATTATTTGGTCTTCTTCTTGTCAAGTAGCTCCTGACAACCTTTGGACTCCTATAGTCTCCAACCACTACCAATCATATACCACTAATCTAAGTTTGTCTCTTTCTATATTTTTCTTCAGTGGCTATGAAGAATTTTGTTCAACTTCAGGAAGCACGCAACCTTGATGTGGCGCAAATCACCGAATAATATTTTATTAAGCTCCAGAGTTGTTACAGAAGAGACAATATTCACATCCACTTAATCGCCCAAAGAAATAATGTTTTCCAAAGAAATAATATTTGATTTGCAAGAGATTTGATGTTTCTAGATTACCACCGAGCCTTATTGTCAGCATATAGTAGCGCCAACAAGATAGACATTTCATCTCTTCACCAATCACCTTGGTGAATCGACCACATGTGCAAATACAAACTTCACTATGCATTTTTTCATTATACTGCTTAGCCAAATCTGATCGGATATTTACTTAATCTCACTCTGATACCATGTTAGCTTTTAGGATCAGAAATACAATAAGCAAAAAACACAACTTAGAGACAATGAACACAGTGATTACCTTGGGAAAACCCAACAAAAATGATCTCTTATATATTAGAAGACTAAGTGCAGAAACTGCATACAAATCAGGCCCTACACAAGGTCGAGTCTAATACAATGGATGGAGAAACTTCTCCTTGAATCAAAATACAAAAGATGATACTTCTTCTTGAATGAAATTTGTTGCTTGAAAGTTTGACTTGTTGCTGATGAAAGATGCGAACTGTTGCTAAAGATATTCAAATTAGAGTGAATTGATTGATTGATAAAGTGAGAAGACTCCATCCTCTATAAATACCAACTAGGTGGCCTTCTTTCTAGGGCCAACCTAGAAAATACAAATTTTATTTATAAAAATGAAGGTCGACCTACCTTGAACAAAATATGTTTAGGAGAAAATATCTCTCGTTGTTATAACACTAACATGGACTTTCAGAACTAGATGGTTATCTTTTGTCCTAACCTCTTGTGTTTGTGAATTGTAATGCCTAATGCATTCTAAGATGAGTTTGGGGAATTGCACTGCTAAAGGAAATGTGGCAACCTCAACCAACCTACTATAAATTATGCATGCAGTGATGGGTGGCGGATTTGGTTTACTAAATTTGCTTCTTATTTCATCTAAACTCACAGGCCCTAGACGAGTATCTCTGATTTCTAGGCCCTCATAGGTTAATCCAAACACATATTCATAACCCACATATTTAACCCTTGCCATGAATAAGATTTTATAGCTCAACAAAAGATAACCTTCTGAAATGCGGGCAAAAATATTACAAGAAAGTAAGTTGAAACAAGCAAGTACTATAAATACCTCAATGGCGAATTCTGCAGTTGAAATTTTGCGTCTCGTTCGGCTCATCCTCGAAGAACTTTGTCATAATGAGAATGTTTTTCCAACACTTTAAACTCTCTTAAAACTTCACGGAAAAACATGGGAGTAGATGAGAATTTAATATCTTAAATTGTTTCATGACACGTGGGAGTTATCACTTCACCATTTTCAATATAACCTTCTTTCAAAATTTTGAAAGCAAACGTCAATAAGCGGTAAAGTGGAGGGTTCAACAAACTACACAAAGTGCGCCTGAGTTCAAATAACATGGCAAGATGTCACCCAAATATTAATCATCACATAGGCGATAAGAGAAAGTTCAACAAACTACACAAAACACCGTCTGAATAGAGAACACAGAAAAGTGATATAAAACAAGCTCAAGCGGCAAGGTGGGGGGGTTCAATGAACTATACAAAACATCGCCCAGGTTTGAACAATTACATAAAATACCACCTAAGTGGGACTAAGCCGATTATAAGTTGGTGGATGACTTTTATGAAGCAAGGCCAAAATTATAGGGTACCACGTAATGATAAGAGTCTTCTAGTATCTTTGTGTCTACATTGATTAGGGTTCTAAGAATCCTTTTGATCTTCATGAGGCCTTCTTTCAACCAATATTCTACTGATAGATTGCACATATGAATCTAATGAGGATGATTGTAGGGTGTATAGTCATTAGGGTTTAAGTTTTGTTCCTATTTCTATATATATAGGGTTGTTTCTCCCATCCACCATGCACCTTTAGATAATACCTCATCCAATTGTTCTTTTGTTAGGATGATAGCAATAAAAAACTTTTGGTTATGAATTTTAGAACACATTGTGATTTCCATTTTTCCTTCACCCATCATCTAATTTCTTCTTGTGACTGCTTTGACCTAATGAATTATCCAATTAGGGAAGTATCTCTCAACATTTAAATGTCTTCCTCTACTTCTTTGGTGATATCAATTTTCATCTCTCTATATGACATAAAGGTTCCTTTTAGATTACTTTTGATATTATATGAATTTTCACTCTCTGCAGTTCCATTTTTGTAATTAAATGTTATTATATTTAGTTTTTTAAATATATGTCAGTTGTTTAATAGTTTTTGTTAATATATGTCAATTGTTTAATAGTTTTTGTTAACACATTCAATTCTTTACATTCTATCCCTTGTTTCTACTCTAATTATGCCTCTTGATGTAATTACATGATAATATCATGGTCACTCTCTACTAGATTTTCTTAAGAGTTAACATAAAAAAATTCTTAATCTTTTTATTTGGATTTATTTTTAACTTCAATTTTGAAGGTGAAAATGCATTCTATAGACACCTAAAATCATCCATATTTAATCCAACCTAATTTTATCCCTTAACTATTAATTTAATAAATATTAATTAATTAATTCATCATTTATCCTTGTTCTTCGCTTATATTTATTTAATTAAGTCTAACATTTACATTCCTATCCCACAAGAATTAAATAAATATATTTGTTTATTTAATTTTTCACTTGTCCACTTCAACCTAGAATTAGTTATTTAAAATCAGTCAATTAACTAGCTACCCCCTTGCACATGTTTAAGTGTGATTAAGTTAATTAAGCACATTCAAATCTCACTTATCCTTTAAAATATATAACTAAATCTTAGCCATCCATTATTTCTAAAATATCCCTATGCTCCATTTAGCACATGTCACTCTCATGCATGTGTGAGAAGTCACATATCTCCTTCCAACATCCCTATGTGTCCTCATACATGTGAGATGACACTCATTAAGTCTCTCTTCCTTGTGTGATTTCTCACACATGTGAGGGGAATCATATGTATCCATCCACTCTTCCTTATATTTCATTTTCACAAATGTGAGATGACTCATTTTCAACCCTTAGATTTTTTCAAACCAATCCTAGCCCTTCATATTCACTTGATCCTCCTCTTCCTCAAGTGCATCAATTTTAATCTCATCAACCCAAATCTCTCAATCATTCATAGCCCTTGATATTAAAATTAGATATAAGTCATTGATCAACCCATCCTTAAATATATAAATCAAATCATCTCCAAACCATTTCCATCTATCACATCTCATCCTAAGGTAATGCCATTGGATCTCAAAGTAATCTATATTCTTCCATTATTCATCAACATTGTATAAAACACATCAAGAAGAGGTGCAAAAAATCTTGTGAAATATCTCAACCTTGGGTGCATTCATCTTCAATCTCAATACAAAAAGCATCAAAGATAAAATTAAAGTCATTCCATTGTATTTTAATCTTTATCATTATTCTTAGTTTTTACTATGTTCATTTTAGTAGGCCAATGGCACCCCACATCCCAAATATAAAAAAATTATTTTAAAAAATTGTTAAGTTTTCTCGTAAGTTAAAGGTTGATGTTAACACTCTATATTTTGGTTCCAATGTTATGTGTCATAGGTCACCTACATTCTAAAGCAACCTTTGCACTTCATGAACTATGGCTATTTTGACCCATCACCCTTCGTCATTTATTTCTTGGATTTTTCTACCTTTCCTTAATCATTTAATGTCTTGTGTGTATAGTTTTTCCACTTTCTTAGGCATTTTTTCTTTTCCTAACATTTTCTTACACATTTAACATATTTTTCTTGCAAGGTTTTCTTCACCTTCCATCACTGTTTGTTTTAGCACCAACACTAATTACAATGACATTTATATAATTGAATGCCTATGATACCATCTTGTCACCAATGTGCCCTCCATTTATCCTCACCATTTTTTGGCTTTTGTCTAGAACTAAATGCTTTATATGTGAGGATATATCATCCTTGTGCCTTGTTTTCATTATTTTTTAACCATTTTCTTGCAAGATTAACTCATTTTCTTATAAAGTTTTTATCATCTTCTATTATAAGTTATTTTGACACTTGTGAATCCTCTCATCCCACCTCTATTATTCATCATCAATGCTCCATTAATCATTTCCTATGCTTTCAAACACTAAATAATCATTTTTCTATCATTTATCATCTTTTTCCTATCTATTTTCTAGTTTTTCTAGTTTGACATCACTCTAATCTTCTTTTCTAGTTCTCACAACTCTCTATCTATAGATTTTTTTTGGTTTTACGATAAAATATACTAACTTATTTTTGTAGGCTTCAAATCCACACCTGGGTTATGTCCCAAATCACCTATTTTGTTCACCACCCTTGCTTCTCATCACCTATGCCCTGTCATTTAACCCTCCACCTTGTCAAACATTTATTCATAATTTTTATGAAGTTCTAATTATTTAATCTAATTGTTTGTGTAGCTTAACCCCTTGTTTATGTAGCACAAATTGTTCGATAGAGATATTATCTTGAAACTAATAACATATTTGTGTTGTAGGTGTAGTGTCAAAAATTACATATTGGTGTAATCCATATTTATGTTTTGAACCCACCTTAGCATAAGATTAAATAATGATTTTTTTCATTCTGACATAAAATATTTTATAGATTTCACATGAAAAAGCACAAGATGTTACTAGCACATATCCTCAAATTCAAGAAAATTTTCATGGACATTAGCACTATGCACAAATGCCTTATGACATGTTGGAATCCAACAAATTTTTAAAATTCAAAAGCATACTTTCCATGTGGCTTGTTCATGATGCATGTTGTAACACTTGAACAAGAAAGAAATGTCTCTTCCCTCACATCTAAGAAAACAAAATGTTCCTCTTTGCCATTTTCTCAAAATATGTTTGCAACTCTCAATCATTTAGCTCTCAAAAACATACTTTCCATATGGCTTGTTCATGATGCATGTTGTAACACTTGAACAAGAAAGAAATGTCTCTTCCCTCTCATCTAAGAAAAAAAAATGTTCCTCATTTCCATTTTCTCAAAGTATGTTTGCAACTCTCAATCATTTAGCTCTCAACTCTTCTACCTTGGGAAAACTCTATCAAAATTTTAACAGCTCTCACAAGCACTCTAAGAAGTACTTCTAACACTTTGCATTTCTTTTCCCACAACGACAAGGTCTTCTTAAAGGAAAATATTTATATTCATACTCTTTAATCCCTTGAGATTTTGAACCCTTCACTGCTTGTAATATCTTTCATTTTTACCATGTTGCAAGATAATCTATTTTGTATGAGAGAAAATTTACTTGTTTTATCAATCTCCATTGACATGCAATGGTGGTTTTCCCCATAGACTAGGGTTGACATAATTATCATTTACTTATCTACTTTTAATGCTTAATGCAACTAGTATTTAATAGCATTTTATCATTTGTCTTCTTTTGGCTATTTGTGGAGGTAGAAGTACCAAAACAAGGGTTTGACTAAGGCAAGCCCTGAAATAGCCTCAATATTTTTATCATCTTTGTGTGTGCATGATAAGTGAACTTTAATATTTAGGTAAAAAATTCTATAAAGTTCAAAAGTTACTGGTGAAGGATGACAACACTTCATGAGGATGCTCGCGCTACGTATTGGGGTCCTGGACAAAGCTTATGTACCTAATACCAGGTTCCCTTGTATATGTTATTCTATTTTGTGTAGTGAATATATTTTATGCATGTCATTATCTTTATGTAAAATAGTTTTTAAATATTTTCCCTTGGTTCATAACTCCAAATAAATTAAAAACTTTTGTTTAAACGTGTATTTCATTCTAATTTTTGTCATTTTCCTTAATTTTATACCTAGTCGCAAGTATTTGATATTTGTTTGAGGTAGTGTTGAAATTTGATTCTTGTAAAGTTGCTATTCCTTTGTGGTTTCAAATTTTCACTATTGGAGTAGGTTCATATGTCCAAGGCTTTATCATTACCACTAAATTAGTTGCACATTAATCTTTAATGGTAAATGACATATTATTTTCATGTCTTTGAGTCAAGTGATGTGTATACTCTCCTCTCATGTTGGAAGGCAATCTTGAGGATCAAAAACACTATTTGTTATATTTCTCTCTTTCTTTTCATCCCAAGGAAGCTAAGTGTGTATGCTCTTCCCTTATTCCTTAGTATGGTCTTGTATGATAAACACACAGATTTTATTTTTCTAGGGAGACTACCTAGGGATTTCATCACCATAGGGGATGATCTCAACCCACATGTTCAAACAGGGTATAGAAACTTGGGGAATAATCAAAATAATCCCCCATTGGAGGACTTATCATTTTGGGCTAAGCTTGAAAGAACTTTGTACCTTGCAAAGCAAAATAAAAGAGTGGATTACTCTACCAAACAAAACCAATAGGCATATACTTCTATTTCATATAGTTGGACCTCACGTACCCTTGTGGTATATAGAGGATGTCCCTAGAAACCTTGTGCATCCTAGTTTAAGATATTTTAGTAATATTTTTTTGTGTCATATTGATAAGCAGTTAGTCCCAAGAAGCTACTCACTTTGTACTTCCAAGTTTTCAAGATAAATCTTACTTTAGGAAAGGCCATAGCCTCCATAGAAAGGGGTGTCAAGATAATGAAACGATCTTGGAATTTCCTAGCTATCTTTAACTTGGTAGATAGTATATCAGTGAGCTAATAAAAATTAACACATCCTCTTGAATAAATCCAGGTTGTTATTGTGCTTAGCGTGTCTTCTTGTTGAAACATGTGTACTTTCACCCTCTTAATCCTAATTCATATGTTGTCTTTCCACATAAGAGAAGTGGTTGGCTCACATTGTTTGGGCATAGAATTCTATCATGAAGGTGGAGGCATGTGTGTATTTAGGATTGAGTGAGGTAAGAGTGATTTTTAAGTGTGGTTTAATCTATAACACTAGTGGATGAGCTCATTTCAACCATGTTGGCATTGTAATCATCTTTAAACAACTATTTGAAAGTGGAATAGAGTGTCGATTACTCTATAAAACTAGATTTTGCCACCCTAAGTTGGGTTTTCTTAAGGGAGAACTATGTGTGTTTAGTTTTTGTATGTTAATATTCTTATTTTTCACATATGTAAGTGTATATCATGTGTTTCCTTGATTTGTAAATGTCTATGTTTATTTACAAAATATTTTAAGTGGTTTAGAGTGATTTTTAGGGTGTTTGAAGATGTATTTTCACTAAGAATCCATTTACTCAATGGAGAGAGGTATAAACTCCTTGTTTATAGATCATCAACCATTACCAATCATTATATCATAAAAATTTGGTAGGGAAAATCCACCTATGATGGTATCAATAACATTGGTTTGGCCATTTTACCATCTCCTAATATAAACATATTGTTCATTAACTAGGTTATTCCCTTTCTCATGTCTAGTGTTTCTATCTAGGGTCTTAAACATATGTTTGGATAGTATATGTTTTCTACCCCATCTACTACACAACTCAATAAAAATTGAAAATAAAAAATAATCATGATTACCAGCCATGCTTATCACCTCCTGTGCCTAAGTTTCATTGACTAAAATATTGGGCCACTAACCCACTTTGATTGGAATTGGTTTGTCTCCTTATCATACCACACCGTTAATGTTAATTTAATCTCTTCATTAACCCACATAACTCTATTTTATTTCATCACCTCACCAACCAACACAAGGTATCAATTTATCCCATCACCACCCCACAATAATAAGCAACTCCTAATATAATAACTAATTGAATAAAACAAAAGACACAAACTTATACAAGTTATCATATTCACTCAAAATCAATTCAGTCACTTTCACGTATCTTCATTCTCTCACCTTTTCTATAAAATCAATCATCAAGCAATCACCACTATTTATAAAATTCATAGTTTGATTAATAAAATCAAAGTAGGGGTCTAGGGGTTGCAATCCCTAGTAGGGTTAAGTGGTAATACACCTTTTGGGGTGCTTGATAAGTTCCAAAAGTGAACTCCCCATCATAGTACAAGGTTGGGTCAAGGGGTATCAACCTTCCACTAAGCCTAATTTAAGGCCTTAGAGGCCATATAAATCTTAATAGTGTAAGAGTTGTCATCAGTTTTTTGAGAGGCATAATTGATAAACACAAATAAAGGAATATGACACAAAGAACAACCTAGGTCCATATATGGAGACTACATATATAACCAATAAATCAAGGCATGTAGTTTTTCTATGCAACTATATGATTATCAATACAATTATCTAATATAAGCATCACACACATCATAAACTCAGATAAACACAATGTAATATTATATAGGACATTTAATTGTTCGAAGTTTTTTAAATTTATTTCATAAAACATTGGAAGGACTATGTATTTTTACAAAATTCTATGGTATGACACAATGAGATTATATGGATCGCGGGTTTTCAAAAAAATATTTTTCAATGTACCAAACTTTGGGTTTTCATGAAATCATATGGTTGAAGTATGTTTGATAAAAGATCAATAAATTTATTTAGAAGCATATACCTAGAAAATGAGGTAGGATTTAATTTTAATGATGAACTTGCACTAAGTAGGAATTAAATTTCTAATTATCGATTTCCATCAATTTACTTATTAACATGAAAAAATTATAAATAGCATTAAAGCTAACACTAGAATTTAATGAAGATTCACTAACTTGTTCAATAGAAGTATAGAGACTAATTAAATGATGTTTGTTTAATTTTCATCTTTCTTTACTTTTCTATTTTTTTTCCATTGCTTATTTTTCTTCGAAGTAAAGTGTGTAAAGAATAAACCTAATTTACCTTCTCACATACATACAAGCTTCTTAAATCCTCAAAGAGGTGAGTTATACTCTCCTAGATTAAGATTTGGTTGGCTAAATTTTAATAGACATTTTTTTCCTAATCAAAACCATCCAAATTTATTTATTTTCATACATGATAAAAAGTGTAACAACCAATGAACAAAATAAAAAATTAACACTATTGTTTGCTCAAAAAAATTAAGTTGAAGTGTTGACCCATCTAGATAACTAAAAAATGTTCTTTTTTGCTTTTGTAGTGTCATAAATTGTCACCCTTGATAGTTTCACACTAGATTTTACTCCCTCCTACGTAATTGGACCTAATTGTACATCTAATGCCCTAAATTATGCATTTCATGGCCTATTTGGTATTTATCAAGAAAACCCATTTACAAAACCAATGTAAACATTTAATATTTTTCTCTTGACACTTTACACCCCACAAAATAGGACTAGGACAAGTCCCCCTATTTTGCCTCCAAATTTTAATATGTCAGATTTGGCATTTTATTATTTGAATTTCAAATGTAAAATGTCGGCTATTGAGACTTAATTTTTAGGAAATTAGATTAATAGCCTATAAATACCTAGTTATTTCATCATTTCAAATCTAAGAGGTAAAAATTTGGAATCAAGAGCACTATCAAGCAATTATTATCAGGTTAAAAGTAGATTCATTGTAATATTTAAATATCAAAGCATCATGTCAAGTTTCATGTGATTTGTTCATGTTTATGCTATCATTTTGTTTGTACTAACCCTTGTAGGTCTTTCAAGGATATCATATCTGAGTGGTGAGTTGTAGTCCATCATTGATTCATCATTCATTTTTCATTTAGCCTCTATCCCTCAAAAGGATAAGCTCTCTTATATCAATTTTTCATTATGGAGGTGGAAACACCAACACGAGGTTTGACTGAGGAAAACTCCTGTATCGCACAACCCTTCCTCTCTCTTTGAATGTGCATGTTATAGATCTGAAGAAATTGGAGGGAAATTGAAGAACATTTCTTCATTGTTGCATTCAAACCCTACAACTTGATAACATATGAAAACACAATTATCTTAGTACCCGACAAAGATCCAACAATGAAACCTAAAAAAGAAGGCTCTAATCAAACTCTAGAGGTCTGTGAAATCAGATTCTAGTTTCAATTATTAGGACATAGTTGTCTAGGTGACTTAGTCCTCCAAAATTAGGCTCATATTTATATGACAGGTGCATAGTACTTTTCCCTTCCCATATCTGGTCTCAGAATTTGACTTTCAGCTTTCAGTTTTTTTATATTTGCATCAGAACAGTGCAATGTCACAATCATTTAGTTACATCATTGCATTTTCATTCCAAATCCAGTTCAAACCCCCAAATAATTCAGATCCAAGGTTGATTGACTCACCTTCAAGGTTGGAAGTAAAACTAATTCCCTTTCTGATCTGAATTCTAATGTTTTGTTGTGAAAGGTGGCTAATCCTAGTAAAACCCTAAGATCATTTTTCATACATTACATTTTGGTGAACCCGAAATATCTTACACTTGCAATTTTTCTGATTTTTTAGTACATAAAATTAGAAAATTGAATTTAAAACCTAGGTTATTTAAAAATATTGGTGATAATTTGCATTTATTTTCAAAAATTATCCATTTTCATTAGTTTTTCATCATAAAAATTGAAAAAAAAATTGTAAAAAAATTTAGATTTGATTTTCCTTATCTAGGGTTTAGATTTGAGTTATATTCATTGAGAAAATTAATTGGAAAATTATTAGATCATTTATGCATGTATATTTTGGTGAAAAACATTGAAAAAGTGACAAAATTGCATAGTATTTTCATTCCAAAAGATTAAAAAGTATTAATTTTCTATATTTTTTGGAAAAAAATCAATCAATTATAACATTTTTTTTTGGAAATTATCATTTAAACATATTCAATTTCCCTAAAAATATCCAAAATTGCATGCATATATATGATTCATATAGCAAAATTAGGTTTTGGTGCATTTCTAGAAATATGTTCACTTCTAGACTTGAACCTCCGAAGCATAGGACCGTCAAGCACTGTAGATGATTGCCAAATTTTGGAGTTGTTAAATTTCCTCACTAGACATAGTTGCCTTGGGCAACCTTGTCTAGCCAATTTGAGCCCAAATTTTATATGCAGAATCTTGTCTCCAGTCTCTGCCCATACCTGGCCTCAATCTCAGGGGATCAATCTTGTAACTGCCTATTTTGCTAAAACGTTGCTAGCTTGATCCATAGGGAATAACACAATGTTCTCATTTCAAAAATCTTGTGTCGTCATAATTCAGGTTCTATTGTAAGATCTTGTTAAGCATTTCAAATATTTTTTGTTACAAGAATGTGAAAATGAGTTTATTTCTCCTCTTTTATTGTTTTTCATTGATCCCTCTCCCTCTATCTCTCCTATGCTTGATGTTAGCATGGTGCAAGAGAATGCAATCATTGAAAATCATTGACAATCATGTTTTTTCTTCTCTCGATATCTTGTCTACTTGTGAAGATATCTTGATGCTAGAAAATCCAATCATTGAGCGTCATGAAAATCTTGTTTATTTCTCTCCCAATACCTCTCCTATTTGGGAAGATATTGTGGGAGAAGAGGATGATATCATTGATACATTTCTTTCAAAATCTAGTCAGATGGATTGCATAAATGAAGAGGCTAAGGTGACATTAGATCCCCCATTGATTTAAGATCATCAAATAGTTAACTCCATTAAGGTTATGAACACACAATTGGATAGTAGATCTCATTTAATTATTGGACCTCCTAAAACTCCTTTAACTATTGGACCTCATAAATGTCCTCTAATTATTGGACCTCCTAAGTCACCTCTTATTATAGGACCTCCTAAACTTCATGGCCATATCCTAAACTTTGCAAAATAACTCACTAGTAATCATGTGTCGCAATAACCAAGTTATCACACGGTTACTCACACATCTAACACTAGAAATAATAAGAAACCAAAACAAACACCAACATCCATCCCATTACCTCAACCATACCTTCCACCCGCACCTAATATTCCTCAACGTAGTGGCAAAGAATATGATCTTGTTGGGAAACTTTGTAATACTCTAACAAAAATATCCCTTTGGGATTTGGTTCAAACATCACCTACATACCATGGGATGATCCAAGAGGCTTTGTAAAAGATTGATGTCCCAACTTCTATTAAAATGAATGATGTGGCCATCTTGTTTGATTGTATGCAAGTGACAAAGTTGTATATTACATTCCCTCAACATGAATTACCCTCGCTTGAGATCCAAAATAAATAAAGCTTTAATGATAATGGTGGTCATCAATAAAACTAGAGTTAGGCATACCCTCATATATAATGGATCATGTCTTAATGTTTGTAGCATCAATCTTCTAGATAAAGTGGGTGTGGATAAGAATCTTATACAACCTAATGATATTAATATTGTGGCTTTATTAATGTTAGTAAGCAACCATTAGGGGTGATCACACTACCCATTAAGGTTGGGCCCGTGATTTTACAAACACCTGTCCATGTCATGCTAGGACCTCTTTCATACAATCTTCTCCTAAGTAGACCATGGATTCATGCCATGAAGGGAGTCCTATCTACTCTTCACTTGGAGATGAAATATAAATATAATAACAAGATATATATGGTTAAAGCAAATGGAAGAAGTTATAATTCACAAGCCGAAGCCAAACAGGACACTTCTAACTCTCTTAATTCTTTGTTTCCAACTTCAAAGGTAGAAACTCTACATGTTGATGACAATCATGATTTTATGCCACCCACAACAAAATGCTTAGATGATGATTAGGGATTGTTATATTTTACACCTTGTTTCAAAGGGGAGTCTAAAATCTTACCATCAAAGTCCAAAGAGTCAAATACAAATGATGATCATGATATTGCTTCATCTTCAAATGCATGTTTTGGTGATGATTGGGGTTCATTAAATTTTACACCCTCCTTTATAGGAGAGTACAAAATCTCACAATCTAAACCTAAAGAGTCTTATGTTTTATCTTGTTCTACATCAACAAATTCAAGAACATCACCCCATGATGGTGATGGGGGCTCTTTAACTTCCATCCCTAGTGGAAGATGCCTAACTTTAGAAAGCATAAAAATGACTTGCATGCTCAAGAAAAATTTAATTCTTCTCAAGAACATGTAGATACAATTTATTCATCTGAGTTGAAAGGATGTTATGGGCTTGGATACAAAATTCTTTCTAAAAATGGATATAATGCAAGCATAGAAAAAAATGATAGGGATCAAGTGAAGTCTATACCGTACCTTTCCAAATAGGGTCTAGGTTTCCAACCTTCATCCCATCTTCATCTAATGCTTTATCATCTTCTGTGTTTATGAAATCTTGTGGTAAGCGAGCAAGCTTTTCTTCACAAGAGAAATAAATTACTTCTACTATTGAGCAAGAGCATATTTTGTCAAGGCTTCTTAAATCCCACTTGATTACTCTTCCTCTAAAAACACGAAAGAAATTTAATAACTCATTTTGATAAAGGGAAAGGGATCCATGATTAATGGGGTAGTATGAGTGACACTACCATTGGTTTATGAATGAAGAATATTAATTTTTTATCTTACATCTTTTATGAATATTTTTATTTGCTGATCTAGGAAGTCAAGTTGCTCTCTCTCATAGAGGTAATGCCTTTGGTGTAAAAATTGTAGACCGGTCAAGAGAGTGCAATAACATGATAAATTTGAACCACATAATCACATCACATTCTAATATTTTAAATGAGAGAAGGAACCTTAGGTACCATAACATATTTAAATAAATTAACATTCAGACCTCATAATGCAATAGGTACACTGAAGAGGTTTTAATGGTCAATACAAAAATTATAATTATATTTCAAGAATACAAATCTATACTACAATAAAAGTGTGGAGCATTATAACTAAAATAAATCAAGCTACTCTTCATGAAAAATTGAAGATCCAATTTAAAGAAAATTATTTTTGAATAATGTGCAAGTTATTGTAGTAACAAGATAAATGTATGAATAAAAAAGTTGCAAGTATTAGTTAGCTTACTTGGAAACCACTCATTGATATTTTTCATCCATCATAATAAAATTATCTTTTCCCTTTTATAGCTTAAAACTAAATTAATGACATGAGTATTATTTTTAATTACATAATTTTCTTATGCTAGGTTAATTCAAAATTAAAATACCATAAAATATGAATATTTGAGAGAAAAATTAAAATGAACTACCTCTATTAGAATCCTCCACTACATATTATAGAGGAAAGACAAGATTTCATACAATAAATTTAATAGGCTGATCAATCACTTCAAGTTCATTTTATTCAAATGAAATGGTGGGACATAATCTTTAGTGCACCATATTGAGCTTCAAATTTTTGATTAAAAAATATTTAATAAAACTAAAACATTATCTTCTAAATATGTAGGCTAAATAAATTCTCATTAATTCATAAATAATATCTTTTATTTATTGAAAATCATTAATTTCATAAATAATATCTTTTATTTATTATTTTTCCACCTCCTCTTCTCTTTCCTTGTTTTTTGGTCTCCACCCTCACCACCCTCTTCTTTCTTAAGGCCTTTTTTGCAATCCTATCCCTCATTATCCTCTTCCTGATGATGAACCACTGAGTGTGGTTTGAAATGTCGATTGAAACTCACACAGTTAACCCAAAAACTCACTCAAATTTACTTCATAGATTGTGGAAAAATCATACCAACCAAATTCTCATTTTGTTTAGATATCCTTCAATATTTATGTACAAATGGAATTTTGTGCAAGTGAGACATTGTTGGTGGCTAACAAAAATCACACTACTAAATTATATCCCAAATGTCCATATATTTTATGTAGAAGAGAAGTTTTTAATTGCATTAATATTTTTCTACTTGCTTAAGTTGTCTTTGCACAAGATTTATATCAAGGAACAGTATGCTAAAGGCATGAAGTAGGGAAAAAAATATATAGGAAACAACAATAGATTAATAAGTAAACCAAAGATAAAAATACGTTACAATAATGTGCCATATAACGATTGTAGTTTTTATGTAAATGGCACTCAAACATATACTAATTCTCACTATAGATTTTAGGAAAGTGTTTGGTGGCCAACATTAAATAGCTAATTAATTTATTCACCTACAATGAAGCATTCAATTTAACTTAATAGTTCATGTAGTAGCCTTCTTTGATAACAAATATGTTAAGTTTAAATAATATCCTTTTGCAAAGGGATTAAGAGGCAAAAAGTTAACAAGTATTTGATAAATTTTAGTGGCATATTCAACAAAAATGAATAGTTCATGTGTTTACTCAATAACTTGGGCAATGTACATTTAGCAAAAAAAAAAATAGGGTTATGTTATTTGAATGTCTAGAAAACAAGAAAAATGTAACATTTATACATAAGTGTACAATATTTATGTTTAATTTTTTTTAAGCATTATGTAATTGTAATGTATATATCTCATGGGCATATTTAACTTCTATTAGTAAAAAAAATAAAAAATTTGGTTTTAGGCATTACAATAATATAAAGTCTCAAGACAAATGAAACCATTACTAACCACTTTAAAAAATACAATCCCTAAAATCAAGAAATTATTAGCCAAAAACTAACACAACCGAAAAACTATCAAATATTTATTTGGTTGTCATGTCAAATATCTATATTTAGTTGGTTTAGTAATTTATTTTCTTGTATTTACTTATTTTCTTTATTACATCTATAAGTAGATAATGTAACATATTTCAATGAACCAAGATAGTTTTGTAGAAGTTGTTCTTGATGTGTTAAGGTTTTTTGTTTTCTATGGTTTGTAGGGTTTACATTTTAGCAATATTTTTTTCTTGTGAGTAGTGAACTTTAGAAGAGAATCCAGTGTTCTTGAAAAGGATAAAATAATTCAACAAGCAAAAACTTACTTACATAGTAGTAAAATGTAGCATTTCTACCAAAATTTAAAAAGTAGTAAATTGATGAAAATATACATGATACTTGAGATTAAATGTATAATTAAAATATTATAATATAAATAAAGGGACAAGGTAGGCTAAGAATGTATAATTTGGCTATCAAACTAAGTGGCATTGGTGCCTCATAGGTATAATTTTTTTGTAATTTTATGTGTAGTTTTAGAATTGACCTTAAATTCTACTCTTTATTGTTGAAAGGAATAATTTAAATTAACTATGTGAGAGACATGTTAATTTATTTTTAATTATCCTTAACTCAAAATAATAGCTAACATTTCATAGTAACATTTCCATTCAATATGACACAATTACATTCAATATGACACAATTACAATCCTCTATTTGAAATAAAAAGTTGTATAATTTCATTGATAATATGATTGGTTTTTTTAATTATTTTCATTTGACAACTTATGCAGCCGTCTTCTTGCTTTCTTAGTGTATTTTTGGTATGTAAAGGTGGGTTAGATATGGCAGCAATTTTTTTATCCCAAGTAAGTCGATTCAATCACTGTATTCTCTCTTTGTTTTTTTTCCTGTTGTCTCCCCATTCACTTGGGCGCCAAACATGCCTACTTCCAGCCGCCCAACTCTTCACATTCCTTCTTTTTCACGCAGCCTTCTAAAGGCCATTATTTTTAATTAATTTTCCAGCTCTCCAATATGTGTTTCAAGCTGCTTTTCTACTATGCTGGGCTGAAGTGAATCGCCCCATTTTGGGCGCTACAATTTAATGAATTGGCATTCATACTTAAAGCTATAATTTAAATAATCTTTAACATCAATTTTGTTTGTCTATCCAGATTAGTAAAATGTCAATGACTTCCAAACGGAGATGTCAGAGGAGCAAAAATAAAATCAACGTGTTTTTAAATGTCACAACAAAATCTATAAACACCAAAACAAAAATTAAAATGAAAATGAGCCGGATAACCAAAGTGTCTAGATGCTCCGGCATCAAACACATGGGTACGAAAATTTCCATGAGCGTAAAACTCATGAACATTTGGGTAAGTTTGGAATTGGAATTCCAAACTTCTCCAATTCTGAAGTGTTGACCCACGAAGCTTCATCAATTGCCTGATTCTTATAGTGTACCAAATACTCGCACTACTCTTTCCTTCTTGTACATTTAGCAATCCGCAAGTCAATGATTTGATCAATCTTTTCACTCTTTCTTAGGCAATTGATGCATCCAGCCTTGCACATTCGACAAATCTGAAGATATACTATATTGTCCAATTGATTCACCTTCATGATATTTGTATAAATCAACAACATTAAATATTGGAGAGATATCAACACCAACTAGAAGCTCAATTTCATATGCATTTGATGAGAACTTCCGCAGAACCTTGCACAAGCCAGTTTTCTTCCATTTTAATTTATTATATGTTCTCTGTGGGAACCTCTCCTTTCTCAAATGTGTCATTACCAACTCACCAATTTGAAACTCTTGCACTCTTCTATGTACATCAGCATACTCTTTGTATTTATTAGCGCTCTTCTCCAACTTTTCTTTCACCTCTTTATGCAAATCATGTATGTACTCAGCAAAATCCTCTACTATAGCACTTTGCCTACTCAAATCTGCACTATCTCTCAATTCATCAACACCTCTTGGACTATACCCATACACAATTTGAAATGGACTCTTTCTTGCACTTCAATTAATTGAATTATTATAGGAAAACTCAAATTGTGCCAATGTCAAATCCCATTGACATGGTTTATCCCCAACCAAACACTTCAACAAATCACCCAAGCTTCGATTTACAACTTCAGTTTGGCCATTTGTTTGTGGATGGTAGGTTGAGCTAAAACCCAATTGTGTTCCCATTCTCTTCCACAAAGTACGCCAAAAATGACCAACAAACTTTGTGTCTCGGTTTGAAATAATACTTTTTGGCAATCCATGTAACCGAAATATTTCTTTGAAAAACAAATTTGGTACTGATACCCTTTTTCCAGAAACCTAATCAATACCAAGACCTCCATTTGGTTAAAGATCTAGTGAGTTGAAACCAAGATTCTTGTTGGTATTATGCATTAACATAGCTAATCATTTGTTATTCTTGGGGTTTTGTTTAAAGCTTGCATAAGGATTTGTCTAAGTTTGTGAAAGGGAAGAAATACTATATGGATAGACTCACTTTAAAATGAATTGAGAGTTGATTTGGTCAAGAATCAATCTAGCATGCTCTGAACTGTGCTAGTCATGGAAATTTGAAACCTAAAGCCTAGTTGTAGAAAGATTTTTTTAATCTCGTATAAAAGATTTATTTACTGAGTTGCCAAGGTTAATTCTTGACTAGTTATTTATATATTGTCAAGATCGTGTGAGGAATCTTCAGCGAAAAAATTCTTAGATGATAGAAATATTGCATATCTTAGTTTGCCCAACAATCAAGTTTACAAAAACTATCAATGTTTACTCAACTCTATCCACTTTTACATACATTTTATTCTTTGTATTACTGTAATACATCTCCTATATGGACATGA
Organism: Sequoia sempervirens; assembly: GCA_007258455.2. Taxonomy (NCBI): domain Eukaryota; kingdom Viridiplantae; phylum Streptophyta; class Pinopsida; order Cupressales; family Cupressaceae; genus Sequoia; species Sequoia sempervirens. The sequence continues at coordinate 17,657 of VDFB02149329.1, read as the reverse complement.
TCATTTATGGTGTTTAGAACTACTAGCAATGTGCATAATTAATGAATTTTAGAAAAAAGACATAAAAATCATGTATACATTGCAAAAGTCTTTTTCTTACACCTCAATCTCCCCAACCATGTTTCCCATTTCTTTGTAGTCACATTTCTCATTCCTGGCAACATAGATTGAGAGCATCCAAGAACAATAAGAGAGATTGCCAATTAATAGTATATAAACATATAAAAAAATAGCACTATGCCATGAATGGAAAAATATCAAAGATAGATTTGCAAATATGTTGTTGACTCAATGTGATTGATGTGTTAATGTGTAAAATAACCTAAGGATGGTTCCTTTAAATGCATGTCATAGACACATAATTCAAGGCCTTTTAGGAGCCAAGGCCACTTATAAACATAAACACGTGTGTAAATTAGGTAATTATAGAAGGGGCCCCTTAAGAATATAAACATGTGTTGGAGTGGTGTAAAATGAAAGGGGACACGAGCAAGGTATGCATTTGTCTCCTCTACTTGTAGGAACTTGTGGTTGTGCATGCCAATTTATGAATTGTTGTATTTGAAAAATTAAACTATTGGAAAAAAACTTGTTATAATATGTATAGTCTTCATATTGAATTAATATTTTTTAACACTAATCATAGAAATCTCCAACAAGCAATTGGACCAAGTTTGGGTTCTAGTTATGTTCCAAACCATCTAAGCCATCTTGACATGCTTCCGTGAATTTAAGTTAAAAAGAGCATTGCTTATGCAAATATCATTTACTTAATAAAATAATAACAACAATTCCTCTTGGTGTTTTCATTGAGTAATAGATAAGAAAGAAACAAAGAGACATCATGAGAAATATGCTTAAATAGAAGAACTATGACATTGACATTGAATCTTATGTGACAATTTAAACCCTAAGTATTGGAACTGTGAAAAAATATTGGGACATAAACAATAATACAAAACATAAACCCTAATTTAGCAGCAGATTAAGAAAATTAAGCAAATAAAAATGTTGATTAAGGACTACCCTGAGTTTATATGCCTCCTTCACTCGAACACTTGGCCCCCACCTTCACAACTCGCAGCAAAGTTACTAGTCGCCCTTCGTAGATGATAGGGAGAGTTTAGAGATACTCTGGTAAATTTAGTTCACTAAAATGAACCAACAAAATGAAGTTGTCAATTCATATACCGATTAAAAAAACATTAAAATAATACCTTTGAGTGAAGGTATCTTCGCTCGAAGGTATTATTTTAATATTTTTTTTAATTGATGAGAACCTTTAATTGAAGGTAACCTTCGAACGAAGGTTAACCTTTGATTGAAGGCTTTTGTGCAGTTACCTTCGATCGAAGGACCTTCATTCGAAGAGATATCTTCGAACGAAGGTGTTCTATTAAATCTTGCCCCCTCCCTCCAACTACTTGATTGTCCCAAAAGTGGGACTCAATATTGTGTTTTACCTAGAACTAAAGGAAGCTCCTCTACAGGCCCCCTGCATCCATCAATATCCAAGGACAACCCTATATGTAGAAGGTTGATCCTCTCAAATAATCTCTACAAGGTTGTCTCTTCGTCTTGGGCTCTATATTATATTGGGTAATTGTATATTAGAATTTGCAAAATCCTCCACATGTCCTCCAATGTGATTGCAATCTCCTAGGTCAAAAGATGGAATGTGCTCATCATGCTCTTCCACCTCTCTACTACTGCCATTAGCATGGATCAATGTGCTCTAATCATAGGCATCTGAGTTGTGTGCCATAACCTACACTACTCCAAGCAACCTTAGTCCAACTCATCAAACCACTCCATTAGCTACAATACCCACAACTACCTCTCTCGAACAACCAATGAAAGCAATCACTCCTACATTCAACCCAAAACCATGCCAATATCTATTACATTCTTCTTTTTTGCACACACATTGATCTATAAAACATGCATTGCATCATGAAATGCATACATCTCACTATGAGCACACATGTTGAAACAAATGCATACCTTAGGATAAAATGAATATATTGAAAGATTTGTATATACACTATTTTACCACACATGTGTCGAATATTAGAAATGGTCCAAGATCCTTGCACACATCATTCCCCCTATACACATGTTGATTGTGATGCATGCCCCACAACACCTCACATACACTTCACCCTCCTAGACATGTGCTACATCATCTCATATGTATGATGAAAGAAAAAATTCACCGTTTTAACATTCATGTTTTCCTAGTACTACCCCTATTAATGATCCCTAAATGCATCTAAAGTTCAAATTTTTTGTATGTACTAGTGCCCCCAGCTATAGTGTCCCACGTTCTTTTCTCGATGTCAATCCAATGACATGTTCTTCATCTCTCCTTAGCTCCTTGCTCCACTTTGCTCTATGAACTCAAGGCTAAAAGTAAAGATAAAATATTTTATTCCCCTACTATTATTCCTCCTAACCCCCAATTTCCCCCCACTCACCAATCAATTTTCCACCCCCTTTTCACCTCTTTTCATTCCATTCATCCATTTTTTTAGCCCTTTCCATCTTTTTTTCTTTTGTTGCTCTTTACTTTCTCTTCTCCTATTTTCTCTCTTTCTCCTTTTGAGATATCACACTTTTTTGCCTAAACTGACCTCTTGAGGGAGCCTATCTCTCCATCTTTACTAAAATCATTTTTTCCAACCACTTGGGGCATATCACCTTTTTTCATACCAAAAGTATTATATTTTATTTTTTATTGTAATGACATTGCTTTTTCTAGTCATAATATTGTCTCAAAGAGGAGCAAAATGTACACCTAAGATCACCTCTAGCATTTATGCAATCATTAATTCATTTTGCATTACCACTTTCCAAATTAATTAAATAAGTTCTATTTATTAAATTAATGATCTTGATCTTTCTACTGATGCTAGTTAATTTTTTTTTAATTATTTAATTGATTGATACGACTCAACATTAATTAAATAAATCAAGATAATTTATTTAATTAATCAATTGTTTTTTAATGTTCAAGTTTAAATAAACAAATCCATTCATTTATTTAAGTTCATCATTTCTATTCCAAAAATTAACTAAATATAATATTTTTATTTGATTCCTCTTTTTACCTCAAATTCTTAGTTGACTAAAGTCAATTATTTAATCTAGCTAATCATTTGCACAATCCAAAACATGATTAATCAAGACAAATCTTACTCAAAGTTCAAGATGCATGTGTCCAAAAAAGGACTTTAACATGTACATAGCCTCAAACTATACAAGTCTCCATGAAATCCTCTCGCCAAATCTTGTCCATTCATTCAATCTAGAAAATTTGAACCCTTCAAAGGACTCCAAAAAATGACTTTTTGGATTTCTAAAAGAGTCATTTTTTATCCTCACCCTTCATCTTTCTCTAAGATCTCCACCATCCAAATCCCTTGGATCATGAAACTCTTCTTGTGCACCAACTACAAGGTGCCATTTGGAGGCTTCTCATGGCTCCAAACCTCTTAAACAAATCCATCCTAGCCTTTGATCCTCCATCTCTCATGTTTATAAATAGTTCCCCATATGAACTATTTTGATAAGAACTTGGGATATAATGTTAGGTTGTCGACTTGAGCATCTTACATACTCTCTCCATGACATATCAATTCATCTTGAGCACTTCCACACTTTGTGTGCAATAAGAGACTTGTTGGTGGACTTCTCATAATTTTTCTTGTTATAATTTTTCATCTTTTATGCAGTCTTTAGCTCAATTGGAGGTTTACAATTAGACATAGAATGGGGCTTGAATTGATAGTTTGAATCCTCTTAATTGTGTTTTGTGTTTGCTTGTTCACACATTAACTTGTATGGATATTTTTGGAGGCCGATTTTTTTCCAAACAGGTTTTCCAAGGTACATCTTGTGTTGTATTGTGAGTATGCTATGTTAATCTTCTACATTGTGGATTCTAAATACTTGTTTTGTATTTTTTCACTCATAAGGGTAATGCAAAATTGTTATATTTTGCCTACAATTTCTTTTCAGAATAAGTTTTTGAAATGAATTGTTCACAAGATACATAGAACTAGAGTTAGCAAGAGGGTTACGGTTTAGGGAGTCATACAAGAGAATTAGCAAAGGATCAAGAGAAGACTCAATTGTGGGAAAATCAAATGATAGTGTCATATGATGGTTGGGAGATGCCAAGTGTGTCCATGGCAAAGAAAAAGAACATGGGGGTTTGCATAATGTTAGTGTCGACTAGAAAAGAATAATCCCAGGGTTTCTCCCTCACCTTTTCCTTCAACATGACCAATGTCTAGGAACAAAATAGATAGGGTTTCTAGTATGTGGGAACATTAAAACTAGAGCCATCAAACAAACAATTGAGATCATTATACACCAATTTCTTATTTAATTTTTTTTATTATTGAATAAGCACCAAATTGTTGGAAAACTAACTGTATTCTTTGAAAAAGAAAAAATATTGCTTTGCTTCACTATTACACATTACCATAATATATGTAATAATAAATTAATTAATAAAAAAAACTCTATATACAACCTTAAACATCTACCAAACACTATATTTGAAGTCACTGACATTACATGTCAAAAAAAAATTGTTGCATTATGGTACTCCAAATGATATAAGTTTATAGGTCTTATTTTTGGTTCCATAATAATCCTTAAGTTAGAAAAAGAAGAGGAAACCTTTGATAGAACTTCCTTTACTCATGCTTGTCATAGTATTTGGAGGTATCTCCAACAAGATTCCCATGTCTTAAAAGGTGACTAAATGTCAAATCACTTCTCTACCAAAAATCAAACTGTAAAAGGCTTTAAAATTGATGTAGTATAACATAGGACCAAGTCAAAAGTGATGTTCGTTGAATTGAATGCTTGTGGGTTCACTAAATTGGTGAAACAACAATAAAAGAACAATATTTCAAACGCCTGTCATAAGAAGAAATGAATGAATGAATGTTTTTAATCACGTCCACAAGGCCAAGCAGCCTATGGGACCCAAAGATAGCAAGTGAAGAGACGTGAACCCCAGAAAATGCAAAAACCTATGTTTCTTTTTCTTTCTGCATCTTCAGCAACACAAACATTTACAACGAAACACTCAATTCATATCTAGTATGCCAAAAGTGTTTGTTGTAGAGAATCTCCATTTCAAATGCTTTTTGCAGGAAGCGATGGAGATTAAAAAATATAGTCAGACTTTGAACAACGAGATGAAGGATTGGGCCCGCCTCACCCTAAATGTGCATTTCGTGTTCTCAGATTAGTGGGTTACAAATTTAAGAGGACTGTGACGAGTAACTACTAATTTTACATTTATAATTGTTTTGCATTTTAAAGGAGCTCTAGTCTGCTGTTCTAACAACCAAGTTGCTAATCACAATGCTTTAAGAGTTTTACCACATTAAATTGTGAAGTTCCAGCTACAGCATCTTCTACGGTGCGTTGAGCTACTAAAATTTCTACCCACACCATCTTACAGGGTATTTTTATGCTAATAGAATTTCATGGGTTATCCGTTATAATTTCAGGGAACAAGCAAAATATGGCTCTCTTAATTTGACAAGCTGATGTTTAAAAGTTGGGCAAGGGCTAAAACATTCATAGAAATATTTGCATCGTACTTTTTAATATCAATTTCTTTTTTGCTTGATAAATTCTCTTTACAGGGAGTCCTTCCACTAAGATGCCAAGACTGTGGGGTTAATTTATTCCGCCAAATTCATCCAAAGTAATCAAAATTGGATGTGGTAGTTACGCAGGAATTTGAACACAGATGTCCACCTGAATTGGATGTGGTAATTACCCAGAGATTTTATCACAATTCTCCACTATAAATACTCTGATGGTTTACCACTTCAGCTCAGCCCATTTGACAGATGCTTTCTAGAACTAATTATTTGACACCAATTGCTATCATTTTGTTTTCAAGTACGTTTCAAATTGAATTCAGTTTCAGGTTGTTACATTTGATATTTTTCATTAACATGCAATAGATATCAAGAATCAAGTAGGGCTTATATACAATACGCCCATTCTTAATGTTGTTGTCTAACTGTATTATCGAATGTTATTCGCACACATTCTTAGAAGTTTAACTTACATTGGTATTATTGTTCTGCATTTAAGGCTAGATTATATATGACGAAAATTTTAGTCAAACATAAGCGGATACAAGTGGTCATGAGATAATTAAGTTCGAGATTACATTCTTCAAATGCAAATGGAACATTCATGCCCGTCAAATCTGAATTAATCTGTGTATGTTGTTATGGAAATCTGAAGAGAATGGAATAACGCATAGTACCTATTGAGCATTTGTTTCATGTATTCCAATCTATAATTACAATTTATTTACCACACGGAAACAGTCCTTAAGGTCAATATTCATACAAGGAGCATATTTATATACAATAAATACTCCAATGCTTTTATGCTACAAAGTTATTCTGGTATTCAATGAGATTATGAGACAATTTATCTGCCTCCAATCTTCCTTGCAATATTATGTCGGGACATGTGCGTAGACTGAATCTTTGTTCCTTTGTGTTCAGATTATTGTGTATGAAGTTCTTGACTGGGATCTAAAGAACTTCACCATGCTGTCGTACAAATCTTCTTTGGCCTTTACACTAAGAATAAAATCAAGATGACCATAGAAGTCCAAATAGACCAACTCTGGGTCACTTTTCAACTCAGAGAGTGTGCGGTTACAATCCACAACATCTGCCAAAGCATCATTTCCTCCATGTGCCATCCACAAAGGAAATGATTTAGGGATACGAGATAGATCATAAGGTGTTGGAGTAAAGCTTCCGTAGTGCTTGATATTGCCCCAGAGTCCATAGTCAAACTTCTCAAATGTTCCCTTTCGTATCACTACAAACAAAAAGAATTTTTAAGAGATCATCTGCAATGTACTGAGTAAAACAGAAAGCAAAGAAAGGGAACTTAAAGCTTAATTTTGGTCAATAATCAATTATGCTTAGGTTCTAAAACAAATAAAATTACACTGAAATTCGTATGTGAGAACAAACCATAGTCAGCCTACCATAAATTCGGAGTGGAGGTTCAAAAGCATTAAAAAATGCCGTAGTGCTTGACAAATAAGAGGCAAAAGTGGTTGTATTACCTTAATAACTTCTGATTGTTAAGGAATCAAATGCCTACTAGGTAATCATGAGCTTTAGTATTTACACCCTCATCTGATATGGCTTCCTCAGCCCAGGCTTATAATCATCTCAGCAACAGAGAAATGAAATACCTTGAGAGGGTTTTAAGATGTTCAGAGATTGCACAGCTGAAATAGGTCCTAGATGACTGTGAGAAAGAATTGTTTTGACAAAAGTTGGATCTGATACAAAGCATTTTCATGGACTTGTTCAATGTTGGTTGTTCAAGCTAAATAAGTGTTAACCAAGCTTGAGGTAATTATCAATGAACAGAAGAAAATGTCTCGATATAAAAGCAAATTGACAAACGAAAGGAAGGGATTGCCTGTCCTACAAAGAATTAACAATCTTTAATTTGAGGCGTGATATGTATGCTCTTGCTCACAAATGAGGAATTGTTGGACACTCCTTTCACGTGGCTTGCTCTTCTCATATTTTCCTTCAAATTTAAACTAAGCAGGTGTCTAGGAAACTAGAGAACTTCAGACTTTGGTTTGATATCAAGAAACAATAGGATCATAAACTATAGCATTCCTAGAAATTCCTAGCTTCACATTAGGACATATTGAAAGCACCCTTGTGGGAGATATTAATCATTATGAGATGGGGATGTTCTCAAAAAAGGAAATACGTAAATAAAACATATAAAAGTCAAGCTGATGCATAAATTGAAGCTAAAAGTTCAAAGGAAGTAAGTGAAGACAGAGAATAAGAATTATATGTTTCTGTTGAAGATGAGGAACAACTTGAGATTCTGACCATTTGAAGAATAAGCTGTAGATATCCCTCATTCTCGTATTTACAAGGTAAATGTTGGAAGTTAGAACTAAACAGCCTATACCCTACTGACGAGAACATCCTATAAGTATACCCTGAACAGAATCCTAGAAGTTACACACAACATTGATAATATAAAAAAAATAAAGACATCCTTTACTCTGAAAAGAGATAGAATTTTGGCCCAAAATGTTGTACTTGTGAAAAAAGGCTGAACAAAGTGATATCCAGAAAAACAAATATCTAAGAATCTCAAATGTATTTGGATAAATAACTATTCCTGTAAGCAAAGCTCGAACTTAAATTCTCAGAAGTTTGTAAGAATGAAATGGAAATTCATAAGCATTAAATGAGATGTTATTTTACCATCGTCAAAAGGAGCGTACACAAAGATCCTATATTAAGAGTTCAGAAAATCAGTAAAGTTTCTAAAAGCAGCTAATTATCAAAATGACAAAATACATACCCTCAACTTTAAATGCATGTAAGAGCGTGGCAGTGGAGATAAATAAAGTTTAAAGGAATTTAATAATTTATTCAAATGCCTCAAAATAGCCCTGACACATATAGTGAATATCTGAGTTTATTCTGTGAAAGAGTTAAAGCCCTGTTTCAGATCCATGACGAGTGGAACATCCAAAGGGAATTGATCACTCAAGAATAATGTCTTTCCAACATAAGGGAAACTGAGATTTCAAGGTGTTAATGATTTGATTCTGATATTTTAAAGTGCTCCAATATCTTGAAAGACAAATCTCATGTCCCCGAAATTGAAACACTAGGATATAAAACATCAAAAAACAAAAAAATAAATAAAATACCTATTAACCATTTAAAATTACCGTAATTATAATTATCAAAGATAATATTATAATTATGACTATCGAATACAACATTATAAATATTAAAAAATAAAATATAAATGCTAGCAATTTAAATATTATTATGATTATGATCTATAATAAATAAATATGAACACATATATATAAAATCTGATATTATTATTATAATATAATAATAACTAACATAAAACAAATAGACCATATACTAATTGTACAAATAGAACATAATAAAGACAGCAATCAATACCTTAAGAGCCACGATCCATAGTGGTAGCGATCAGGAATAGAGAAGGTGGAGATCAGCATTAGGGGGGGATTTAATTAAAGCTGTAAAGTTCCCAAGCCTAATAATGAAAGAACTGCAACATCAACACATAATTTGCATAGCACAGAACAAATAGAGACCAAATTGATAAATCGAGTTATCTCCAGTACTCAGCAAATTAGCATTCATTAACAGCAGGCGTATCAAGCCCTCAGATCTATGATGATTAATGATTACACACAGTGCAAACTTGGTAATCAGATACACAGCAATTTACATGTCCATTCAGTACGCCAGAGAATAACCTGCTACCTCTGATGACGGCTCTTTTCCGGATGATGTTCTTTAGCGTTATCAGCCTGTGTGATTGATGGAATGCTGAACGAAGAAATCGCCACTACACACTTGTAATTGCAGCAGGAAGAGTCGATGCGCAGTGATGAAGGTAGGACAACGCCAGCGAAGATCTCCTGGAGGTACCGTTGATGGCGCAACTCCCAGGCAACGCCCTGTCGATGTCTATTCACTTCCAGTAGTCGTTTGAAGATGTGTAAACAGTTTATCCCCTTGAAATACTTTGACGCAGCCCAGTCAATAGGAAAACTCAAATATCACCTTGGCCAGAGCTGACAGGCTCGGCTAACTAGCTGTAGTGAAATCGCCTCCTTCGCCAATGCCTGAAAGCGGATGCACCACAGATTAGTCACAATGAACAATTGAATCGGATGATAGACACGAACCAGCAAGTAGAGCAACTGCGTCCTCTACCTGATGAGAACTAGCAGGTGACTATGTCCCTAACTCAGTTCGCCATAGCCCAAAGTCAGATTCGTGATAACCATTCTCTACAATCAGCTACTATAAATACTAGTTTATTACGCCACTTCAATTGAAGTTGGCCAAAAGAAGAAATCAAATTCAAATTCAAATTCAAGAGAGCGCCAACCCAAAAGGCAGGTCGGCCACAAGATACAATTTATTATTAATTATTTATTAAATATTTAATTATTTATTAGATAGTGTTGATAAACACTAGTTTCATGTCAGCCCAACTCATTGAAAATTCGGGATATGACAGTCCCCGCCTCCAGTTGGTTGCTTGTCCTCAAGCAACCTTAGGTTAGGATGCTCGAAGATCTCCACTCCTTCCCAAGTGGCATCTTCAGCTAGTAAATTCTTCCATTTCACCAAATACTCTGGAATGACCTTGTTTCTCAACCACTTCTCCCTCGTGTTCAGCACCGTCTCGGGCTCGAGTATCAATTTTCTTTCGTCATCAAGTGGTGGCAACTCCATTGACGGTGTGATCTGCTGTCCTGAGGCCTTCTTCAAGCATGATACATGGAAAATATTATGGATCCTGCTCCCTAGAGGCAACCCGAGTTCATACGCAACCTCTCCAATCTTCCTTATAATCCTAAATGGCCCGTAGAACCTTGGTTTCAACTTTTTTGCTCCGTTCCCCTTGAGAGATGATTGTTGGTATGGCTGCAACCTCAAGTACACCATGTCGTTGACTTCGAAAACCCTTTTAGTCCTTCGCTGATAGTGTTGATAAACACTAGTTTCATGTCAGCCCAACTCATTGAAAATTCGGGACATGACAATCCCCGCCTCTAGTTGGTTGCTTGTCCTCAAGCAACCTTAGGTTAGGATGCTCGAAGATCTCCACTCCTTCCCAAGTGGCATCTTCAGCTGGTAGATTCTTCCATTTCACCAAATACTCTGGAATGACCTTGTTTCTCAACCGCTTCTCCCTCACGTCCAGCACTGTCTCGAGCTCGAGTATCAATTTTCCTTCGTCATCAAGTGGTGGCAACTCCATTGACGGTGTGATCTGCTGTCCCAAGGCCTTCTTCAAGCATGATACATGGAAAATATTATGGATCCTGCTCCTTGGAGGCAACTCGAGTTCATACGCAACCTCTCCAATCTTCTTTATAATCCTGAATGGCCCATAGAACCTTGGTTTCAACTTTTCTGCTCCGTTCCCCTTGAGAGATGACTGTCGGTATGGTTGCAACCTCAAGTACACCATGTTGTTGACTTTGAAAACCCTTTTAGTCCTTCGCTGATCAGCATATAACTTTTGCTGATTTTGGGCTCGCTGAAGATTTTCTTTCAAGGAATTCACGATCTCCACACTCTGCTAAACCACGTCTCTAGCACTGGGAACTCTACTATCTGCAAGAATCAGATTTATGAAGGAGGTGACTTCATAACCATAGAGTGCTTTGAATGGTGACATCCCGATGGACATGTGATGTGTGGTGTTGTAGAAAAATTCTCCTAGATGTAGCCACTTCACCCAAGCTGATTGCTGCCCCATCACATAGTTTCTCAAGTACCCTTCAATCCATTTATTCACGATCTCTATTTGTCCATCTGTTTGGGGGTGGTAACTCGTATTGGGGGTCAATTTTGTATGAGCCAAACGGAAGAGTTCTTGCCAAAACAAGCTGATAAACTTGCTATCTCTGTCACTCACAATGTTTCGTGGCAATCCATGGAGTCTAAACACTTCTCTAAAAAACAAATCTGCAACTTGAGGAGCCTTAAATTCTTAAGTAATGGCATAGAAATGAGCATACTTAGTGAGTCTATCCACCACAACATAAATACAATCTATACCTTGCACTTTAGGGAGCCCGGTGATGAAATCTATTGAAATGCTCTCCCATTTCTAATTTGGAATGGACAAGGGCTGCACTAAACCAGCTGGTAGTATATGTTCAGTTTTATTTTGTTGGCATACCAAACATTCTCTCACATGCAGCAAGATATCATTTTTCAGCCCCTTCCAAGCAAAATGTTCCCTTACTTGCTTGTATGTCTTGTAGAATCCTGGATGACCAGCAAGAGGAGTATCATGGCAAGCTTTAATGATTTTGTTCTTGACCCTAGATTGAGGTACAAGGTAGACCCAATCTTTGTAGAGAATGAGCTCCTCAACCACCCTATACCTGTCATCAACTACCTTCCCTTCCAAAATATCATTAGCAAATGAATCCTTTGCATACTCGGTTGTAATATCAATCCTCCAATCAGCAGATATATCAATCATAGCACAAAAATAAGGCTTCCTAGAGAGTGCATCTGCTACCACATTGTTCTTGCCTTTCACATATTCAATATCAAAGTCATAAGCTTGGAGTTTGCTTACCCATTTTTGCTGTCTATCATTCAAATCTCGCTGATTTAGGAAGTACTTCAGGCTGTTATGATCTGTCTTCACCACAAATTTCCCACAAACCAAGTATTGTCTGAATTTTGCAAGAGCATACATGATAGCCAACATCTCTTTGCCATAAATAGAGAAGGCCCTTTCTGGTTTGGTGAGCTTTCTACTCTCATATGCAATAGAATGTCTGTTCTGCATTAATATGGCTCCAATGCCTTCACCTGAAGCATCACACTCAAGTACAAAAGGAGATGAGAAATTTGGAATGGCCAAAATGAGACACGAGCTCATTACCTCCTTGAGTCTACCAAATGCCTACTGGGCTGTGGGACTCCACGAGAAGGCTCCTTTCTTTGTTAAATTGGTCAACGGTGTTGCAAGCTGAGAAAAAACCTTCACAAATCTTTTGTAGTAGCTACATACGCCCACAAATCCTCTCAACTGTGTCAAATTCTTGGGGGTAGCCCACTCCTGAATTGCCTTGATCTTCTCATCATCCACACTAACCCCTTGAGTGCTAATCTTATGGCCCAAATATAGGATCTCGATCATCCCAAACTCACATTTCGACATCTTGGCATAAAATGAATTCTTCTCAAGGATGTCAAGCACCTCCTCTATATGCTTCAAATGATCTTCCCATGTTTTACTATAAATCAAGATGTCATCAAAGAAAACCAACACAAATTTCCTTAACTGAAGAATGAATACCTGATTCATACAAGACTGGAATGTAGCGAGGGCATTGGTTAACCCAAACGGCATCACTAAGAATTCATAATGCCCGTAATGACACCTGAAAGTTGTCTTATGCATATCCTCATCCCTGACTCTAATCTGATGGTAGCCCAAACGCAGATCAATCTTGGAGAAGTACACTGCTCCATGTAGCTCATCTATCAATTCATCGATTTTGGGGATAGGGTAGTGGTTCTTGATTGTCTTCTTGTTGAGAGCTCTATAATCGATGCACATCCTGAGCGTCCCATCCTTCTTTTTGACAAGCACCACCGATGAAGCAAAAGGGCTTGAACTTGGGCGAATAAACCCCATATCCAATAACTCCTTAATGGCCTTCTCGATTTCTTCTTTGTATATTCGCGGATGACGATATGGAGTGGTGATCACTGGTTTGGCTCCCTCTTCAAGTTCTATCACATGTTGAAACCCCCTATCTGGTGGCAATCCTACTGGAATCTCCCAGAACACTTTGCACTTTTTGTTCAGGATAGCCTGAATGTCACTGGGAAATGTTCTTTCTTCCTTCGGCATACTAGTATCTGTGATCAGGCACTCTGCTGCCCATGCCACTTGATCCCTTTGAAAAGATCGTTCCATCCTTTTTGCTGAGACCACCATAGGACCATTCCTAGAGAGGCCCTTAAGTACAACCTCCTTGCCATCATGCTTGAACTTCAACTCCATGGTTTGGTAATTGGTATTCCCCTAACAAATGAAGCCACTGTACTCCCAAGACCATGTTCGTGTCACCGACATCAACAACATAGAAGTTATCTTTCATCTTGTGTCCACCCAAGATCAGCTCCATTTGTTGGATCTATTTGGTACAAGAAAGGACACTCCCTCCAGTTGCCAAAACATTGAACCCCTCAAAGTCCTTTGTCCCCAAATGCAACTTGGCCACAGTCCTCTTGTCAATGAAATTATGAGTGGCTCCACTATCGATCAACACCGTCACTTTCTGCCCTCGAAGAACTCCCCTCACTCGGAGAGAATGGTATCATGGTGCTCCTAAAAGTGTTGCCAAAGTACATCCTGTGGGTCTCCTTTCTACAACGCTCTCTTGATGCTCCCCACTAGTATTGTCATGTCCCCCTCTAGTTGACATCTCTCAGAGCACAGGATTAGCCTATTATGCGACCCTCGTAGGCTGATGGGATGGATAGAGGGTCTTGATGGAGTTGGCTCAACTTCAGATTGTCAGTATTTGATCAGTTGGCTTTCGTTCGGGCTCGTTCGGACACTTCTAGCCTGAGTTGCTATTTTTAGCAGTATTCAGCACTCAGCGAGGGACCCCCGCTATTTTTAGCAGTATGGATTGATTATGTTCAGAATCACTTCTTTATTCGTCAGCTTCAGACGGCTCGAGCATCGGGTGAATATTGAAAGAGATATTAATATTTAATTGATTTAATTAAATATTAATTGTGGAAGCATTATAATATAAAGTTATAATATTTTATTATAACTTAAGTGATTTCAGTGAAGGGGTCGCCCATCATGGAAAGGGGCCATTTTGATGATTATATTTTATTATTAAAATTTGGCTGGAGACTATTGAATTAATTAAACAGGAAAAGTCGAATTTTTAATGATTCCCTATTATTAAGGAAATCGCACTTTTCATGAGTATAATGCATTTGCTTGGAAATTCGAGCCATTATGTTATTGTGTTATTGAAAATTGATCAAGTTTCGTCAGAGCACGAAAGCCTAGGGTTTCAGTCTCAGAGCATTAGGGAACAAGCCATCTCCAGTGAAAGCAATTCAGAGGGTGTGAGATATCATCTAATTTATTGCCAGGCAAGAGATTTCTTCATTCAGAAGAAGTTACAGAGCATCACAGATAATAAATTATTCAGGGGTTTTGATTTGCAAATTCATCCAGTGGGTTTATTTAGCTGAGGCGCCTATCTCTTCACATCTGGAGACCTTCAGAGGGAGCCGTATTTTTATCCATTTATTACTGCTGTATTCTGGCCGTACATTTATGTACCTGGCCGTACCATTCAAGGGAAGCCGTACTTTGTCTTCAGAGCAAAGCGCCTTCATCTTTGGCAGTCTGACTCGATTCTCAAGGGCGCATATTCTTCTAGCAGTGGATTCTTCCTTCTGGCGCAAGGGAAAGTGATTAATCATCTCAGCCGTACCATCATCAGAAGATCATTTATTGCTGCAATATTACCAGGTTCTTTAATAAAAAATTCATCGCCTTTTTGATTGCATGTAACTGGATCTTTATTGTAATCATCTCAGAAGGTTAATAAATGGTCTGGCTTCAATATTTGCATTTCCGGAGTTGAATAATTTTTAGAGAATTTATTTCTATTTCTTGCAAAATCGATTTGTATGCAAAAATAATTTTTAGAGAATTTATTTCCTATTTCTTGCAAAATCGCATTTTTCCTATTTGTATGCAAAAACTGCAAAAATCACAAAAAAACCAAAAACTGCAAAAACAAACAAAAAAACAGTCAGAATCAGAATCAGGGGGAAACAAGGGTTTCTACAGTGGTATCAAAGCTAAATCCTTCCATCCTGAGGGTTTAGCAGGCTTATGCAGCCAGAACAGGTTGGGTCTCACAGGTATTACACACGCAGACGAGCTCTGATTGACAGGCAACAGGGTTCGATCCGGCAGCCGGAAAACATGGCTGAAAGAACAGATGTTCCTAGAAATGATATTCCTCAAAACCCTAGAGATCAGGACGATGCAGAGGTTTTACTTGCACTCAGAGATTTACGAGCAGGTCAACGGCAGTCTAATGATGTATTACAGCAGTTGACAGTAGCACTTCAGAGATTGGGTACTCCGAGGAGACAGTCACCACATCGTGACGACGAGAGGAGTGAAGCAGGATCTCGCAGGGCACCTAGGACAGCCTCACGGACAGCAAATAGGCCCACTAGGCCTACTTTTGTGAGACAGGAGCCCGAGGAGGCTATCGCAGGTGAGGAGCAGGAGGAGTTGTTCGCTGATACACTTATGGCAGCGAACGAGGAGTGGGAGTTGGTACCACCGAAGGTCAGAGAGAGGATTTCTTTTGACCGTTTTGTCACTCAAAGGCGAGAGCACCACAGAGGTCGACAGGATTGGAGACCTAGATACCAGAACAATGATCTGAAACATGCAACCAACAGGCTCAATCTAGCAATGTTCGATGGTAGTGGTAAGGTCACAGCTCAGGGCTGGATTAGTAAGCTAGATACATTCCTCACATTGCGTCCGATGGCTGAGAGGGATGCTATCAGATACGCGACACTGCATCTTGAGGGAGTAGCTTACGACTGGTGGCACCATGGTATGGTGACGCTACAGCATGACAGGATCACATCATACCATGAGTTTGTGGACAGGTTAGTAGAGCGTTTTGACAGGAAGGATCCAGAATCCTACTTCAGAGACTTGGCTCAGTTGAGACAGAGTGGCAGCTTGGAGTCTTATATTGGTGACTTTCAGAAGTTATCAGTTATGGTTTTGAATATTTCAAAGCGACGATTATTAGTGCTCTTCATGGAGGGATTGACAGAACCATTGAGAGGTTGGATCAAAGCCTTTGATCCTCCTTCGTTACAGGAAGCGATGAAGAAGGCATGGAGTATGGAGTTGGCAGCACCTTCTAGTAGATTCAACTCCAGAGGTTCTTCATCTTTCAGGGACAATAAGGGTTTTAACAAAAACAGAGAGAAGTCTGATTTTAACAAAGAGAAATCAGATTTCAAGAATGATTCAAAGGGTAAATCAGCAGCACCACCTTTGGATCGAGAGGCCCTTAACGATCTACGCAGGAAGAAGCTTTGCTTCTACTGCAAAGGTCCCTATGACGCCAATCACGATTGTCCTTTGAGGCCTAAGGGCAAGGCAAATCGAGTGATGTGGGCGTATATGAGGATGGTCAAAAATTCCGAACAGCAGAGGAGGATCTGAGGGTGAGCCGGAGGCGCTTCCCTGGGCGGGGAGAGATAGAGTCAGAGCTTCAGATACAGGAGGCACGCCTATCTAGCATTCAGCAGAGGGCTCATTCAGGATTCGTGGAGTGTTGGCAGGACAGAGGGTCATTACCCTTCTTGATACAGGAGCCACACACAATTTCATAGATGCTAGATTTGTTGAGAAACGCGGACTCATCACTGAGGAGTTCGAGGGCATTAGGGTTAAGGTGGCCGACGGTTACACTCTTAGGTGTGAACGCATGATTAAGGATCTCCCTTTACGCTTGAACAATTATGAGTTCAAGGCTGATTACTACGTAGTTAACATGGGAGACATTGATTTGGTCTTGGGCATGAAGTGGCTTCATTCACTTGAGGAAGTCACTCTTCGTCTCAAGGACATGGAGATCCGTTTTGATGTTGATGGGAAGGCACACATCCTAAAAGCAATTCGGGACAGCAACATCAAAACAATTTCTTTTCATCGGATGGAGAGGCTCATGCGTCACGACATGGTAGAGTGGGCTGCCGAGTGCACATTAGCACCTATACAGGAGGGACAGCAGAAGACTGAGTATCATCCGGACATTCAGCAGTTGAGAGTCAAGCATGATAAGGTATTCAGTGATATTCCACCAGGGAGACCTCCAGACAGGGGCATAGAGCACATTATAGAGCTCGAGGAGGGCGCTAAGCCCATTATGATAACTCCCTACAGGCATCCTAAGAGGTTGAAGGATGAGA
>VDFB02149327.1:0-18116 GCA_007258455.2 Sequoia sempervirens | reverse complement strand
ACTAACAAAGTCATACAAGATCAAAATTAAAGCATGTACAATTGAATTAGGTTTATATATATATATATATATATATTCAATTTTGCACATTTTGTGTAAAAAATTTTGTAAACAACCTGGAAATCAGTGGCCTCATGAGTAATTGCAACATCAAATGTTTTCCCAATGCCCATTCTTATTGTGGTATCAACCTAGACATACATGTACATACACATTTAACGCTTATAATATTCACAAGTGTACATGCATGTGTTTCATATATCTAGTGAATTCAAAAATCATAAAATTGTAACTATACTAATGTAAAATTTATATAAATTTACAATATGAATGTACCTACCCCTGATCTATGATGCCCGATAGTGTAGGAGTGCTTGACAATCCCTCAGGAGGAATCAATGTGGATGCCGATTGACTCACCTAAACCAACATAAATATTTCAAAAATATATGTGATTCAATTATAAATTTAAAACCCAAGTTAAATAATTACATTTCGCTGCATCTTAAAATGGAAACAAAATACCCCATATATTTTAGTACCACCAATGTCGATGTATGTACCATGGGAAGGATTTCCTTGCATCGTTAGTGTCATCCCAGACACCAAAAAATTTGATTGTTAAAATGTATTGCAAATCCTTTCTTTGATATATACAACCATCAAAATTTTATAAAATGAATGCACATCTAGATGCATATTTATACCTGTGTCGTAGTGTCCTCAAGGTGATGGTCTGCTGTGAGGAACTCTACAAATGAACTAATATGACCAGATGAACCACTAGAATCTCCCCATCCACCTGAACTAAGTGTGGCCTAATCAGGTCCATAGCATACTTGATGACAACTAGTACATATATGGGGGACAATCCTCAACACTCCTAGAGTGGTACTCAGACCAGCTCCATAAAAAAATCCTCCATCATCATTGTCTTTATGCTCCCCACTCACTATCACAGAAGCATGTTGATCAAGGTCTCCTGCGAGTGTACTAAGGGAACCTAATGTTGAGACTAGAGCTTGATGATGTATAGGTGCAGGAATGGGAGGACCAGGAGCAACAACAACTGGTTATGCATGCACGGGGATTTGGGGATCAACCCTTGCCCCTAATCTTTTTTGTGGCATGCTACCACCAACACCCTGAAATGATCTAAGTTCAAAATAATTGGGCTTTTTCCCCAAAACAAACTCTACATACAGTTTTCTCAAAAAATACAATGGGCACTCCCAATTAGCATGTGGGGGACTATCAAAAACCATATACCATCGATCCCAAAAATTTGCACTCATCTGAAGATGTATGCACCACCTCATGGATATTCTAGATTTGTTGGGTGGAATGGGTTGTCAAGTAACAAGGTCAAGAAAGTAGGGGGCTAGATGGGATTTCGTTATTTCAAGGTCTAATATTTGTTTGTAAGAGAGACCATTGGAATAAAATTGTCTCATTTTTTCTCTATCTCATCGATGCCTATCAAGATCAGAATCGATCATCCCAATGGCATCAACAATGTTTTGCATCGTAGATGCAAAATGTCTCACATGTGGAGGAATCAATGCTTGACTTTACATAGCATTGATTTGATTTTGTAAGGATGCAACTTGATCATTTATTTATTCTCTGCCAGCCCCGCCGACGCTTATAGGCGCGGATGTAATATTGGAGGGGGAGGGGAGGGGAGGTGGAGAGGGGGAGGAGGGGGAGGTGGAGGAGGTGTGGCTGAGGTGGTGGATTGATGATATCATTAATGTTAAAATCATCCATGATATGCTCGATATAAATGTGTACGTGCATTAAATCATACAAAATAGTCCATGTGCATACATATATTAAGATCATATATTTAATTGAAATAGGATGAGCAACATATATATTAAGATCATATATTTAATTGAAATGCTGCATATATATACATTGATTGTTCAACTCAAGAGCATGTCCATACAAAATTCAAAATTAAATGTATGTACATGTACATTTAAAATAAAAAATATGATGCATAATTGGCATGCGCATAAATCATTAAACTAAACTATGTACATACATACAAATTTCAAAATTTAAGAACTATATATGCAAATTTTAATACATGCACATACATACTAAACAATAAACTTGAAACATTCAAAAGTTCTTTTATGTCTACACACACACACACATATATATTACAATTTTTCAACAGGAGAAATCATGATCTAGTAGATAGTAATAAAATATATACTATTATATATTATTCATTACAAGTTCATAAATTCCACCAAATTCATAAATCCATGTCACTAAAAATATCCATCTAGAACCAAAATCATAAATTCATGTCACTAAAAATATCCATTTGGAACCAAATTTATAAATTCTTCACACAAAATATCCATCGTTCACAAAATTTATAAATTCATAACCATTTAAGATCATTGTTTTAATTTATAAACTTTTGTGGCTCTCTATTGCATAGATCTTCATTTCTTTGTGTTTTCCTTTTTAGAATCGGGAGTTCTCCTCTCCTCTAGCCATTGTCGATGCTCATCTATGATCCCATCCATTGCCCTAACAACATCAACAAGGGTTTTCATCCTAGATGAAAACATCCTCACATGAGGTGCGACACATTCTTCATTTTGAATAATGTTGATTTGATCTTGGATAGTTCTAGCATTGGCATTGATTTGTGCTTGCAAATGAGCATGCTCATGTATTTCAGGTGGTGGAGGTGGGGGGTTACGAGGTGGAGTGGGTGGAGGTGGAGGTGAAGGTGTTGGAGATGGATGGCATGGAGGTGCATTGTGAATATTATTGAATGGATCCATATGATCTTTAAGATATGAGGGAACTTGCATTAGATTTGTAATTTCAAGATGTAAGATACATGTTTAGGAAATACCTCTAAACCATTCAATATAAATGGCCTTAAATAATTGAATACAAATGATAAAATTATATGTAAGCCTCATTTATATGTCTAAGGCACATGTTACTTGAATGAAAATACAATTAACTATTAATATTGTATAATCTTGTAGGATCTTATTATTGTTAAATTTGGTTGCCTTGGGCAACTTTGATCACCAAATTTTAAGAACTTCTTTGATCCCCTTAAGAAATGTCATATTGGGACCCCTTAAGAAATCGAATTACGATTTAGGGTGACAGGATGGCTTAAGGGGATCTACATTAGTGAGGTCCTAGGAGAAAATGACATGGCTCAAGTGAATAAAATTTGGTGAAGTTTCCCAAGGCAACCAAATTTCATTAAGAGCCTTTAAAGAAAAAATGATGGCTTTAGGGTTTAGGGTTTAGACTTTAGACTTTAGGGTTTAGGGTAATGGGATGGCTTAAGGGGATCTACATGTAGTAAGATCCCAAGAAGAAATTGCATGGCATAAGGGAATGAAATTTGGTGGAGTTTCCTAAGGCAACCAAATTTCATTAAGAGCCCGAGAAAAAATGATGGCTTTAGGGTTTAGGGTTTATACTTTAGTGTTTAGGGTTTAGGTTAATAGGATAACTTAAGGGGATATATGTAGTAATATCCTAGGACAAAATTGCATGGCATAAGGGAATGAAATTTGGTGGATTTTCCTAAGACAACCAAATTTCACTTTAAGATCCCAGGTAGGACAAAATGAATGGTTTAGTGTTTAGGGTTTAGAATTTAGAGTTTAGGGTTTATGGTTTACAAAACTTAGGGTAAAGTTTTGGTTCCCCTTGGAATATTTAATGAACTTGCAAGTTAGTGAAGAACATTTTCTTGTGGAATAGTTGATTAAGATCTACTCTTGTTTCAACTGACCAACCTAGATCATGATATCACATTCATATTATAATCTTGCAGGATCTTATTATTGTTAAATTTGGTTGCCTTGGGCAACTTTGATCACTAAATTTCAAGAATTTCTTTTATCCCCTTAAGAAATCAAATTACAATTTAGGGTGATAGGATGGCTTAAGGGGATCTATGTCTAGTGAGGTCCTAGGAGAAAATGACATGGCTCAAGTGAATAAAATTTGGTGAAGTTTCCCAAGGCAACCAAATATCATTAAGAGCCTTTAAAGAAAAAATGACGGCTTTAGAGTTTAGGGTAATAGGATAACTTAAGGGGATGTACATGTAGTAAGATCCTAGGAAAAAATTACATGGCATAAGGGAATGAAATATGGTGGATTCTCCTAAGACAACCAAATTTCACTTTAAGGTGCTGGGTAGGACAAAATGAATGGTTTAGTGTTTAGGGTTTAGATTTTAGAGTTTAGGGTTTAGGGTTTACAAAACTTAGGGTAAAGTTTTGTGCCCCTTGGAATATTTAATGAACTTTGCAAGTTAGTGAAGAACATTTTCTTGTGGAATAGTTGATTGAGATCTACTCTTGTTTCAACTGACCAACCTAGATCATGAAATCTCATTCATATTATAATCTTGCACGATCTTATTATTGTTAAATTTGGTTGCCTTGGGCAACTTCACTAAATTTTAAGAACTTCTTTGATCCCCTTAAGAAATTTGTCATATTGGGACCCCTTAAGAAATTGATTTACGATTTAGGGTGATAGGATGGCTTAAGGTGATCTAGATGTCTAGCGAGGTCTAAATTTAGTCATACTATAGCCTCATTGGTTCCATCTAGCTCTGGGCCAAAAGTGTTTACCCCTCTAATAAAAAAAAGTATCATGTTAAAAATGAATCAATCTATACATATCACAAAAATAACAATAATCTTAAATGTAACCCATACTCTAACCATAATAAAATGCTAAATGATCCCCACCCCTAACCATATCCTAATTAAATTGTAAACCTAATTGAAACTTAATTAAATTATAACCTTTAGCTAATCTTAAATGTATTCCTATATTATATTATATTAAATTATATTATATTTTATATTATATTTAAATTAATTTATAGTTGTATTATAATTATATTAATATTTATTATATATTCCTAATTGTAACCTAACTATTTACTACAAACCTAATTGAATCTTAAGCCTAATCCTCATTAAAACCCCAAGTAAATTGTAACATTACCTATCCTTAATTGTAATCTTATATTATATTTTATGATATTAAATATTTATATTATTTAATATATTATATCATATTAATATTTATTAAATATAATATATTAAATAATATAAATATTTAATTATATTTCTTTTATATGAATCATCCTTCTATCTCTAAATTGTAATAATAGCATGTAGTTCCTCCAACCTATCATCATGTACCTCCTCCCTTTCCCATGTAATAGGCATACCTTCTAGGTGTCAAATGGTTCCATCTTGGTCTCCTTATTGATGCATTTCTATCCTTCCACATAAATCTATATAGTATCAAAATATAGGTAATTTTATGGTTATTAAATCTCTCTTAATTGCTAAAGAATCCATTATGATTGAGGATGGGTGGATTATTATCTAGGATCACATCTTAAAAATCCTATAGAGGTCATGTGGTATGTGTTTCTTAATACATATATTCCCATACAAACCTCTTTCCATGTATTATCAACTATCCTATATAATAGACACCTTACTAGATTTAAATTTCATATGATATATATGTACCCAAGTGTTTCCAATTGGAATTGCTATAATTATACTTTTATGTCATTCTAGATATTCATAATAGTTTTCATAAATCTACCAAATAGACCCATTCTTGACATTGAACCTACATAATTTTAGGTATGTCTAATGAAAGAAACTTTACCCATAGCACTCTCACTCGTACTCTCCTATCTTGTGGGTATAATAGAATAAAGTTATCTTCCAATGATTTAGATCCCTAATGATCATGTCTAAGTGTCATAGAGAATGATCATCCACTCTTCATAAACTTGTAGAAACCAAAAGGTTTCATATTATGTGTTCAAATAAGTGAAAATATTACAAAAGCTCTACTAAATGGTGACAACGGAGGGTTTTTAAAGGCAACCAAATTTCATTTTAAGGTCCTAAGAAAAAATTCAAATGCTTTAGTGTTGAGGGTTTAGATTTTACAGTTTAGGTTCTAGGGTTTAGCAAACTTAGGGTGAAGTTTGGGTAGCCCTTGGCATAATTTAGACTTGCAAGTTAGTGCCAATTGGAATCGATTGTACGTGCTTAGATTTATGAATTTGCTAACTAAATTCGCAAACAAACATCAAGATAAATTTTATGAATTTTAACTATTCTTTAAAATATTTTTTTCTAATCTAATTATAATTTAACATTGAAACTAAAGTTTAACATATCGTTTTTTCCATACAATGCAAATAAAATTTAAAACATTTAAGCAATGCAAATGAATTTTTTTGAGCTCGAAATTACCTAGTTTTCAAAATCAAAATGATTTGTTTGATTTCAATTTAGGGTTTTAACAAAAAAAATTGTTCCAATTCAATTTAGGGTTTCAATTTCTAAGCAATTAGGGTTTTAATGCAATTTTTTCATTTCAGTTCAAACTAGGGTTTTCAAATTCAATTTTTTTCGTTTGATTTGAATTCAGGGTTTCAAAAAGCTTGATTAGGGTTTCTAAATGCAATTTTTTTATTTCATTTCAATTTCTAGGGTTTGAAATGCAATTTTTTGTTTTGTTTCAATTAGGGTTTTCAAATTCATTTTTGGTTTAATTGAACAATTTAGGTTTCAAAAGTTAAATTTTGTTTGTAAAACACAATTCAAGGTTCATTTTTTCATTTTTATTAAAAAACCTTTAGGTTTCATTGCATTTTTTTGTCTATTTTTACAATTATTCATTTCTACTATAACAATTGAAAAAATGCTCAAAACGTGAAATAAATTAAAAAAAATGCTAAATTCACTTATTTTCGTCACAATTTCAATTAAAAATAGAAAAATGCAAAAAAATGGGACGTAGGAGGGTACCTATAGCTATTTGTGGGGGTTGTTGTCGCCAGTACTTGGGGTCCCATCCACTGTGCAATGAACTCTATTTATTTTTTAAAAAATAAATAGCAATATAAAATGGGATCCCAATTTCTACAAAACGGGATCTCGATTTGTAGAAATTGGGATCTCGTTTCATGGTAATCAGGATCCTGTTCATTTTCCATTGGTTCGGGATCCTATGGGAAACAAGATCCCAATTTTTAAAAAGCGCGATCCCGTTTCATGTCAGGCTCAAGATCTCGAAGCTGAACAGGATCTTGATTTTTAAAAATCAGGATCATGTTTATTAAAATCAGGATCCCATTTTTTCAAAGCCAATTTCAATTTTTTGGTTAAGGAAAAAACTTCCACATTTTGTGGACTCAACTTTGTGCACTTACCCCAATGAAAAGCTGGAGTAGAGTTTTATACAAATTTTTAGAGGAAATCCATGAAAGAAATTGCAAATACAAAAATATTCTCGAAGGGATCATGGAGTTTTCCAAAAAAGCAGAGGTATTTCCAAAAAACCACAATGCATTGCAACTATGAAGAAATAGAAAGATGTATGGAGCTTGTTAATTATACTCATACTGTACATTAGCATTGAATCATGTAGCATTTTGTTCTAAAGGAAAAAAATGAAAATGTAAGGGTTCAATTCAATCTTTCATGGCCACGGTCTGGAAAGGAAAGTTTTCTTCAAAGAACACAAAACCCATCTAGGTTTGAGTATTAAAATGCTAATGTGGAGGTTTTTCAGTGGATAAATTTCTACAACAAAACATTAGGTTTTTCTCCATTTAAAGAAAAATGTTGAAGGAAATAAGCATTTTTATGCTTTATTTTAAGTTGGAGACACAAAAAATTGCTTTTGTTTGCTAAAAAATCATAATGGAGTAGTTGAATTTGTGGCTTACCTGAGCTTTTGCTCTTTTTTTTTTGCACATTCAAAGCTTTTTATTTCTACCAAAAGCTTCATTAAAGCTTCTCATGGTGGCTGAAAGGTATGAGTAACCACATAAGAACAAAAAAAATGAAGCAAAATGATTAGGAAATGCTACAGGTCGTGGCCTTAAATGCATGAGATGGCTCCAAAAGGTGAAAAAACACAATTTTGATATGAAAAGATGCATTTACATGTGATTCCACGCAAGATTTCATCAATAACTAGTCATAATCGGCCAAAAAACACCATTTTCTATGCAGACTTTAAACCGTCATGGCGGTAGCATGGTTTTCTCTAGAGTGTTCGATGGTAAAAATGTTTTTTTTTTCATTTTTTCCCATCCTTTTGTTATTTAGGGTTTGACCCTATTCCTTGGTGGCTGATGGGATTTTTCCACTTTTTTTTTAAATGCAACACATTTAATTGTGAAGTGGGGGTCGAATGCCATGACTTAGGCATTTCATGCCTTATGTTTGTTTGCCTTGTCAAAAATTTGTTAAGTCCTTCAAAATATGAGATATGTAAAATGTGCTAAGTCCCACATGTATGCCTTTGACCTTTGGTCATGTGGTATGCCTTGAAGACTTTCAAATATGCCTTCCAAGAAGTGTGGAAGCCTGTTATGATCATGTAGGATGAAATTTGGGCCTTTTTTTTTTCCTTTCAAAATTAGAGAGTATTGACCATGTGTGGCCTTGAAGTGTAGAAAGGAGGTAAAGTATAAATAATCAAATTCCTTGGAGTTTGATTTTGTTAATTATTTTAGAAGCATTTGGATATAACATCACATGTTGCATTTTATTTCAAAGTATAAAGATATCATTGAAGTGATTTGAAAATCACTTTTATTATGTATTTTAATGCAAATGTAATGTAATTCAAAGAGGTGGTGGGGCCTCTTGTATTTTTCTTTAAAATGTAAAATAGCTTGATTAAGTGGTGTATTATGAATCACTTAATCAAGTTATTATCTCTAATGTTTTTTTGGAGTCTTGTGTTTTCAAAACACACATATTGCATGGTTCAAGGCTGGGAGATAAAATGATGACTTGTATACATGAGGAGAGTGTGTGAGTGGTGCACCTGACTGTTTTGGAGACACATGCTATTTTGGAGGTTGTTTTGTCACACTTTTTGTATGACTATGGTCTTGGATTGACCTTGGACTATTTGGAGGACTTTTTGGAGTGATTTTAGAAGGTTCTTTTTTGGCCTCATTGTTGCATCCGACCAAAACATTCTAGATGGACATGTGTGAAGGGATTTGATGGGGTTTTTCTTAAGTATCTTCATTTTGGCATTTTGGGGGAGTTCTTTCTTTCCAACAGAGTGATAGCTTTAGCTTTTGGAGTTATTTTTTAGCATGGAGCAGTATTGTAACTCAGATGGACTTGTGATACAGTAAGCACTTTGAATCAATAAAATAGAGCATTTTACTTTCTCATTTCATGTTTCATAGTATGATGTTAGTGATTGATCAATTGATTTTTTGAAATTTATCTTTCCTTGCAAACTTGTCTCATGTCTAGGCATCTGTTTAACAGATAATGCATGGTAATAGGTTATAATTTGTGTTGGTTAATAGTGATGTTAGTTGTGAAACCTATTGTTTTCCTTCTAAAATCCCTGTTTAGAGACCTCCTTATAACCTACTTATTGAAATGAATTTGAAAATGAGTTGTGTAAGCCAAGTTTTATGATATTGTTTTGAATGTGATAGGTTGTTATCAGGTCCTAGTTGGTTTTTGGTGTATCACCTTAGGTATTTTCAATTCATGTTTTATGCATTTCTTACCTTTACCTTAGAAATTAGTAGTTAGGTGGCATAAAAAGGGGAGCCAACCCATAATTTCGAGGTCTTCTTTTGAATAGGACACCCACAACCTGAAAGTAGTCCCATGTTACATCCAAACAGGCTAAGATTTTTCATAGCTTGGCATTAGGGGTGCAGATTTGGATCACTAACAGTTACTTTGACTATGGTGATACTATGAGTTTATAGATGATCGAATCTTGGAGATTTAATGTTGGATTCATTGTATGCTTAGTTGTATGTCTCAGATTATTCTCTCATTTGACATGGATATCAGTATATGGTTGGATTTGTATGTTGCATTGTTGTATCTACAAGGTGTGCAATGTTGTAGGTTGTCTATAATTACATGTTACATTTATGACTTGAACATGGATTGTCTTTTCCCATTGATATTTCAATGTTGATGCATGTTCAATTTTGGTGGCTTGATCTAGTCACTTGGTTTGTTGTTTTTGTTGTCATATTGAGGAGGTGAGATGGTATTACCAAGTACATTATTGATATGAGACCTATGTAGGCGACTATGTTATGTAGATATGTGGACATGGTTGGGTTGAGTTGTTGGTACATTTGGTGTTGTGTTTGGTTCCTTAACTATGGTACTTGAATATAGACATGTTTGGAAAATCATATCAGAGGTTTATTTGATGTTTGAGTCATTTGGTCTATATGGTTATTCTCTTAGATATCTCAGTTTGTAGTTTACTAATGTGATGATGAGTTTTCATGTTTCAATGATTGGATCTACAAGTCATGCAGGTTGTGGATTAGCTACTTGTTTACTTGCAGTGGGATTACTTGGTTGTGGATTATCTTTATTGACTAGGTATGATTCATTGTTGTTGCAGACTTTGACAGTTGGCCTTGTTTTTGGGTCATTTGTATAATATTGGTATGTGTGCTTAGAGATGAGACGATGGATGTTTCTTATAGTACCTAGATATTTGTTCTTGGGAATGGTAGCATGTGGTTTATCATGATATCATAGATAGCTTGATTACACTTTTCAGTGGGAGATTTTGACAGTGATGGATTAGCGGTGATGGCTATGTTTATGATGGTTTGGTGATTGTAGGTATCTTCTTGGCTTGGAGATTTTGGTTCTACTTGTTATGTTACTGACGTTTCAGTTGTGTGTGTAGATTTGGATGATCTTCATGGAGAGGATGGTTGTCACGATGCCATGTGTGATTCGATATCACAATTTTAGTGGGAGTTGTTGGCAGTGATGTGGATTCACCTTTTGATGGTGGATGTTCTTCTGCAGTGTTTGTCGGTGTCATGGATGGACTTTTGGATTCTACTTCTATGCAGTGAGGGTTCATTGGAATCTTTGGCTTCATTGGCATAGGATGGTTATCTTTATGTGGTTTGGATATGTTGACATCTTTGTTTTCCATGCAGGACTTCTTTAGTATTTGGTTGAGGTGTCATGATTTGTATTATGATATGTGATCCTTGTTTTGATATGATGGTTATGGATCGCATGCTCAAGAAAATGAACTATCAAGGAAAAGGTCTAGGCCTTCATGAGCACGGTATTTTGGAGCCCATCCAAGTCAAAGAACAAATCTGCATGCAAGGTCTTGGACCTATTTCACAAGACTCACAATCTAAAGATGTTAGTACAACCTCTGGACATCCTCAACGATCCTTTTCTAAAAGAAATGTTGGCTCTTCCCATCACCCGACTAGATCATATGCTGCCATCCCTCCTCCTCTATTGTATTGCCTCAAAACAACTGTCCATATTCCCCCTTCATCTGTTCCATCCATTTTGGGTCCTTACATCCCTCCATCCACCATATCCTATCCTTCATTTACTCCATTTACTTTGGGTCCGTATATCCCAAAATCACCTCCTCCGTCTCATCCTTTTATCCATCCAATGCCTATCCATGTCATCCATCATAAACATCCTAATCAAGATCAACCAAGGCACATACCTACACTTTCTCCATCTACACATAATCCCCATAATCCTACCTCCATCACTCCACATCATCCATCTCCTCACACCCATCCCATTGCTAGTACGATCACTTTGGATGCTAGAGGAAAAAGACATCAATCTAAACACCCACATGAATATAAAGCTTCCCATGTCACCTCTAAAAGATATGGTAAAGAAAAGAAAAACAAAATCCAAAATCAAATCTATAGCTCGCAAAGAACCACCAAAGAAAAGATCAAAACCATGTGGATCCCAAAGAAAAAAGATGCAATGCCATTAAATGAAAAATTTGTAAGAACATCCAAAGTTGCTCATCCAAAAGCTAATCATTTTCATCCACCCTCTCCTACATCTATTTTGGGTCCCTATGTCCCAAAATACACTATTTCGTCTTCTCCATTATCCCCGCATTCTCCATCCCTTAATCCTATTATCTTTTCACATCCACCACCACATGTGCAAATGTTGGTCCTGAACACATCTCCCCATCACATATCCACCCCATTATTCCATCCATACCCTTTGAAACATCCCATCCATTATCCCATGTATCTCCCCTCTCAAATCCCTCTAATTCATCCTCTTGCATAATCCATTTATCCTCATAAGGTTGTACCAACATCCAACAGTCGGTTTGAACAAGAGCTATTAATGCCTCATATAGAACTTGAAGCTTAAGTCTTTCATCCATATCCTTATCGCATGTCTTCTAAATCCACTTATTCACCTCCCTACCCTTATCCATCTCCTTCTGCATGCTCTGCAAAAAGTCCAAAAATCCAAAAAAGTTCAAAATCTAAAAAAGTCAAAAAAAATACTAAAAGTCAAAAAATAAAATAGTAAAGAGAAATAATTCATCCAATGGTGAAAACTTGGCAAACAAGTGCCTTGGATAAATACCATGATGAAAACCTAGCAAACAGGCGTAATGTGTAAATCCCTATCTACACTTGGGGGCAACTTCCTAATATGCATTCCCTCCAATCGCTATGCTTCCAGCTATGCACTCATCTTCCTGGTATCTATCCTCTTCATAAATCCCCTCCATCCCACCTATCTTCTGCATCCTACCATCATATCCCATTTGTCTCCCATCCCTCCATCCTTCTTGTGATCTTGATCAAAACAGGGGCACCTATCTATACATACTTTGGCCACCTCTCGGTATAACATTCCCTTCATCCATGCTCTATTGTATTCCTTGGTCACTCATCCTATCCACCTCTAGTTATCTCCTTTATCTTCCCATCCACTTGTCTCCCATCCCTCATGCCTCATCATATATGACATATCTAGAGTGGGGGCATCTACCTCCTTTGTGACATAGTCCTTGGAGACATCATCTATCATAACATCCCTTCATCTCCCTATCCATCTATCATCACATCCCTTCCATCTCCCCATCCTTATCTTCGTATCCATCTATCCTAGCATCCCTTTCATCTCCCAATCCTTATATCCCTATCCATCTATCACAACATCCCTTCCATCTCCCCATCCTTATCTTCGTATCCATCTATACTAGCATCCCTTTCATCTCCCAATCTTTATGTTCCTATCCATCCAAACAATCCCTCCCATCCTCCATCCCTATATCTCTATCCATTATTTCATCTTTATCCTCATCCCATCTCACAATCCCTTGTCATTGGTATCTGGCTATAAGCCTCCCTCCATGCAACCCAATGCCATTTATCTACTTGTCATCACCCCTGCTTCTCTTGCACATCTTTCCACTCCCCTATCACTTTCCATCACTCATCTATCATCCTCCCAAGTCATTTTAATGATTTGGATAACTATCCCATCCATCAACTGGTCTATCCTATCTCATCATATCGATGTTATCTTTTATCCACTCATCTTATCCTCATCCTCCACTCATCCTATCATCCTCCTTTATCCATCATTTATCTTTGGTCTTTGGTCGAACTACGTTGCCCCTGTGCTTTCACATAGGCAAGGTCGGTCACTTGATCATCCCCCAGGGATCCTTTATCATCTATCATTGGTCTTTCTTCTTTTTCCATCCCGTCATCCATCAAGGTCTCCATCATGTTCCATCATCAATCTTCATTGTCCACTTGGCTCCTCTATCGTCTAGCATTGGTCTTTCTGCTCTATCCATCCACTCCTTTATCGTCTATCATTAGTCTTTGCTTTTTCCTCTTTGGTCCTTGTCATCCACCGTCACTCTTCATCATCCTCTTTTTTTTTTATCCATGGTCAGTCGTCAGCCCTTAATCGAACTACGAGGGCTCCGTGCTTTCGTGTAGGCAAGGCTAATCTTTGATTGGCCCCCGAGCCCCTAGGTCTTTAGGGTGTGTCATTTCTCATGTCTTGTCTCCCTTGTGTCGTGTCATCAAGATATGACCTTATCTAGCCAGTTCTTCACAAACGAGATCCACTTGTATCATGAGATCTAATCGATTTTGAATGTCCCACGTCATAATGATCTTTTAGTTTAGTATCCATCATCTTTGGTCTTAATAGGATGCATCCTTCCTAATAGACCACATCAATCCCATCCATCCCCTTGATCCTATGGCAAAGGACATTTGAAATTAATTGTGATCTTTTGATACTTTTAGCTTTTGTTTATCATTTGAGCTCCCTATCATCACTTGTCAAGGCCGCCATGATCCATCATATTATGGTGTATTTTGATCGATCGACATAGGGGCATATTTTGATCTTTTTTATTTTTATTTGTCTTCTTGGTTGCCCCATGTAGTACCCACCAAGATCCTTGTGGTCTTATGTTACACTGGGGCATCCTTTTGTGCTTGTGGTTATCTCAATACCTAGCTTGACCAAGGTCTTTGTGACTTTGGGGTGTTGGGATAGCCTTCTTGTCTGTTGTGTTTATTTCATGCATTAGACACTATTACGCCTTGGTTCCACCTGGCATTTGGTGTCTTATGCTATGGCAAAAATCCGTGCTCCAAAGATGGCAAATTGCATTTGGATTGCATTTCATTTTTCATTCTATTTTCTTGCATGTATCCCCATCCATTCATCCTTCATCCTTATCTCCATCTCTATCAATCCCATCCATTCCATTTAGCCTGAATCATCTAATCATATCCTTGGTCTTGTTCTCAGTCTTGTTACAAGCCTGGATCCAATCATCCTCATCATCATCCCATTTTATTCTTCCATATCCCTTCGGTGTTGTTTGGGATGTATCCTTCCCTTGTCAACAACATGTTCATCATCATCATCGGGAGGTACTCTTCCCTATCCTTTAGTGGTGTTTTGGGATGTATCCTTCCCTCATCAATACCACTCATTGGGATGTATCCTTCCCTATCCTCATTGACAACATTCCATCCATCCTCAACCCCTTTTAGCTTGTACCTTGACTGGGGCAACATCATCTTCGTCTCTGCATCCATTTTCGTTTCCCAACCTCTTGTCGCCTTTTCATCCTTTCATATCCATCTCTTTTCATCCTCTTCCTCATCTCCCATTTCAAGAGCACATCCGTGTTCTTTTGAACCCACATGTCCTCTCGAGGGGGCATCCTTATCCCTAATCTTCATCTTCACCTCCATCATATTTCTTCCTAGTCATCCGTTTGATGACTGGGGCATCCTTCTCAATCTCACCATCTCCTTCTGGGTTCTATATTTTAATATTCTTTGAAATGATGCTACTTCATACAATCTCAAAGGGGAAAAATGTAGACATCAAATTTGGACCTTAATTTATCCAAATTTATCACTTTTCATCTAAACATCCTCTTATTTGAGTTGAATTAAGTAATATTATTATTATTTAATTAATATCTTTAATTGACCAAATCCTAAGGTATTTAATTAATAATTAAATGCCTTACTCTCTAATCCTCTTTTCATCAAATAAATTAAATAAATATTACATTTATTTAATTCCTCACATGTCTTTTTCATCTAATCCTAATCCATCTCTTAATCTCTTCATTAAGGATGTGCACATGCCTAATCCTTGATTAGGATGTGTCACTTCCTCCAACTTTTGCAAGTTGGCTTTTAATCCTTATTAACCCCTAATTATCCTCTAATTACAGATTAGTCAAACCTAATCAGTACCTTGGTCAACTCTCCCCATCCTCCAAGGAATTTTTAATTCCTTTTTATTCACCCTAAGCTCCTCTCTTACCCATGTGAATTTTTAATTCACTTTTATTCCTCCTAGAATCCCCTTTTCCTATGCATCTTCTAGAATCTTTGACTTGTCACATCAAGTCACATGTGAAAAATTCCCACCTTTTGGGAACCTTGTCTTATCCACTAGATTCTTCCAATCATTGTGAATTTTTAATTCACTTTTATTCTCCCAAAGCTTTCCCTCTCCCCATGTGATCATTGAAAGGTCACATCAAAGTACTTGGAAGGTACTTGTCCTCCCTCCACCTCATGTACCTTTTGGCCACCTCAAGTCCACCTCATCTTTCTTAAGCCTCTCCCCTTGCCACATGTCAAGATGTGAGGGCTTGTGAGTTCTCAACGCACCATAGCCCTACATCTTGGCCATGTTGGGATCAATCTCAACCGTCCATTTCTTCTTGGAATTCTCAAAATTCCTATAAATACCCCCTCTTTTCTCTCATTTGAGGGGGATCATTTTGCTAGCAAAACTCTTACAATTTTGTTTCTCAATCTACACTTACCCATTTGCATCCATTTTTTCCAACTATCTTGCATCTCACACTTCACATCTTGCATCTACTTGCCATCAAGGAGAATACATCTCATCTACAATCGAAGGGCCAACCAAAGAACAACTCTACAAGGTAAAAGGTTCCATTTTTATGTTGTTGAGTTCATCATTTTCCCAATCTTGAAGTGTAGGGTGTTTTTTAATTGTTATTTGCACTCTATTTAGTTTTTTGCTCATCTTTTAACGATTATATTTGCCCTATCACAGTACGTTAGAGTTTTCTAATGATACAAGTGCTTGTTATGTTCTTTGGATCATATGATACTCTTTGTGGAGGTGTGAGATCATGATGTCATGTTTATGTTCCTGATTCATGATTGGAGTTTTGGCATTGATCTTGTGTGGTTCTCTTTGTATTGGGTACATTGATCATTTGCTTGATTACTTCATGATGGTGATATATTGTTGCATTTGGAGTTTGGCATGGATTGGTTGGTTAAAGGTACTTATGGATACTTGGAGACATAGGTGAGGCTGTAGTTTTCTTATGGTTAGAGACATGTGTTGAGATGGTTACTCTTGATGAGATTTCAATAGGAAGTCCGAGGAGCCTACACCTTAGTTGGACATGAGTTCAAAATGGACCTATGAGGAGAGTGTTCTTGGATGAGTCATGATGACTTGGATATCTTGGAGGATCATTCCCATTCCCCACTCTTGGTCTTCTCAGCAATTTCACTTAAGAGGTATTGATCATTGTTACTTTTAGGTGCTTTATGTTTTATACTTTATCTTCTTATGCATTTGGATCTTGAGCTATGGATATATGGTTTTGGAGGGTTCATTTGAGGAGTGTCGGAATGTTTATCTCCTTATGCATTGTGATTAATTCATTGATATTGACCTTATGAGATGTATTAGGCTTATTTCCTTCATTGGGAATTGATTTAGTTTGATCTTCTTTGGTTATGAGACGCTTACATCCATGTTGATTACATGATACATATGTTATGTTTGATCTTGGTGATTGAACAATTGGGTGTTGTCATGTATTTTCTTTTGGGGTGTTGTGGAGGAGATCATACTTGACACAGTTGGAATTTAGAGGTGTATGTAGGAGATTTTTCTATAGGTATATGATGTGCAGAGTTTCTCTCTTTGGTCTTGGTTATCTTCCTAGATGTTTGGTTTCACACTACATTGGTTTGAGGTTTGGCTGGAGCTATTGTGATCACTAGCTTGTGGTCATGTGTTTTCACTTATGTTCTTGGGTGATGACATGGAGGTTCCTTTATATTTTTCCTTTGTTGGGTGTGGAGAACTTGGGAGAGCTATTGAGACTTGTGGTGAGAGTTGTTCTTATAGGTTATTGATTTACAGGTTTGCATATCATTGTGGATGATCTCTTGGTTCTACATGATGTTGTTTACACTTTCTATATGATGCTATTGGTATACTTGGTATGCCTTTATCTTTTTTAGATTTGCATTACCCATGCAATGGGATCTCTTGGATGTGTATGTTTATGGCATGAGTTTAATATGTTTTGTATACCTTGGAGGTATGGATAGTTGGATGTATTGGAACTTGTTGTGGGTGTTATTTCAGCTATGGGTTTGTGTATCTTGATAGCTACTGGTGCATATTATTACCTTTGGATTGAGTGTATGTGTTTGGGATATCAGTTGAGCAGGATTTATGCTTCGTTGTGACAGATTGTGTGGCTTCTCTATTGGAAGGCTTCTTATCTTTGTGCTTTAGCATGATGGAGGATGAGAGCATTCATGCTTGGGATGGTGGTCACTTTGATTCTTGTTGTAGGTATCTTGATGGAGCACATGGAGCACTTTGATTCCATGATGGTATATGTGGTTATAT
>VDFB02149325.1:0-22861 GCA_007258455.2 Sequoia sempervirens | reverse complement strand
AGTGAATCAGTTGTCATAGAAATTATACAAATTAAACTTATTCTCAAATCTGATAAATAAACATGAAATCATAAACCATCACCACATCAAAACACACATAACACCAAGATTTTTTACGTGGAAACCCTGATAGGGGAAAAACCACAGTGGAGGTTAGTCCATAAGATTATACTCTATTAAAAGTATTATAAATGGGGAATTCTCATGCATTCAGGCACACTTCCTAGAGCTCACTACTCAAATATAAAAGGCTTACTGCCCAAAGAAAGACTCACTATCATACAATAACATTTAGATTACATCTGAAAGATTTTGAACTGAGAAAATAACATCTTCTAATGCCTAATTATAGTTCTGGTTAAGCACATAAACACTTTCATCTTCTCACTCTTCTTCACACTCTACTTCTACCTTCAAAATATTAGAACATTGTTCACACAAAACACTCAACATACATCGCACACCATACCATTGAATGGTATAAAAAATCGATCACATATATCTACAACTAAGGATAACATCAACTACATGTTGGACCAACAAAAATATGAAATGTATACAAACTGTTCACCCAATCCATAAACAATTATCAATGCGAACCAAAAATTGTTAGAAAAAACATATTAAGGACCCAAAACAACATCCTCAAGTATAGAACACCTTCAAAAATTATGCCTCAAAGATCCACAACATGCTACAATCACCCTGTCAACCATGATCATGAAAAACATTAACTCACAGAAGAAAATCACCAATCGCAAGCACAACGATCAATGTGGACCAACAACACAGATAGAGCATGATCTAGAAACATCCACAAGAATCATGAATCACCACATAAAATGCACAACAAATCAAATTACTAGAATCACATCATCTTCTTTCAGGAACACCAAATAAAGCAACATAACAACTGTCAGAACACAAATACTCATAACTCAAACAAATCTTCATGTGAGCCTCTGAAACTTCATGTGGATAAACTAGATATACTTTCCAACAAACCCTTTACTCCACAACCTCTTATCATCAATATACTAAGCTAGCCACCATACTGAACTTCACTGCATCACCAACAACTTGCAACTTATTTTATTACAATTTTTTCAATATCCTTGACATATACAACCTTAAAGACATTAATACCAATAGTGTTGACATCAATGACAACCACATATCAAAAATATCCAAAAATCTCCCCTTGCTAAAATATTTTTTTCCCAATAGCATTGAGTATTCATTGGGTAATAGAGTCTATATGACTTTGAAAAGACTCAGATTGGACCTTGACACAACTATTAGAAACATTGAATGGAAGCAACCACCTACCAACTGAACTAAAAATTGTGTGCCAACACTTAGGGAAAGGGGAAAAATTGAACTAAAACATGTGCATCAACACTTATTTGAAAGGGAAATATATCCTACTATGATACAATTTTGAAATATCACCTCAATAATAGATCTTGAGATGAATCCCATTGACTAGGATTCACATCTCCTCTTCTTTAAGATTTGATAGCTAAAAGCCATTGTGTGGCTTGCATTTTATGATCATGAAAGGACCACTCCACATAGCATCAAATTTGGTGTGTTTTTGGGTCTAATTTTCAGCTCATCCAATTTGAGAACAAGATCTTCATTGAAATTTCTTGGGACTACCTTCTTTTCAAATGTTTTCTTCATTAGTTCTTGATGAATCTCTAGATTTTGAAGTTCTTGTCTTCTTGTTTCTTCCAACTCCATCAACTCAGAAAATCTTAATTCCATTGGTTCTTCCTCCATTCTTTCCAACTCTTTGATCAAACTTAGAGTTGGTAACTCTACTAAAATAGGAAGCCTAGCCTCTTTTCCATAAACAATAACATAAGGAGAATAACTTGTAGACCTCTTAGGAGTAATTCTATCAACTCATAAGGCTAGTTTCAACTTGTTATGTCAGCTTCTTTGATTGTCTTCAATTGTTCTTTTGATGATCCTAATCATATTTTTGTTAGTAGACTCAACTTGTCCATTACTTTGTGGATAGTAATTGGATCAAGTGCTAAAAAAGATATCATTTTTAACATCCCATTCAGTTATTCTCATGCTTACAAAATCCAATGCATTATCTGAAATAATAGATTCAGGGGTACCAAACCTTGCTACAATTTCCTCATAGAAGTTTAGTACTACACTTTCATTTGACTCCTTCAATGGTACAACCTCTATCCATTTGGTGAAGTAATCAATGGTTGTCAATATTGACTTGTGTCCTATACTAGAAGGTGGGTTTATTGGTCTAATGAAATCAAGAACCCATTTCATGAATGGCTTCTCTACTTGAATTGGATGCAATGGTAAGGCTACTAACCTTTATTTCCTTATAAATGTAACACATTATTTGAATTTTCTTACCCATGCATAGGCATCCTTGTAGAAATTAGGCCTATAATATCCATCTCTCATGATTTGAAGAGTTGTAGTTCTTGGTGCAAAGTGGTCACCGCGGTTGCTCCATTATGGAATTCTTCAAGCATTTTGCTAATCTGATGAGATTCTATGTCTATCAATAAAACTCAAATAAAGTTCTTCCTATACAAGTTTCTATCCAAAATGACATAAGGAATGGCTTGAAGTCTAAAATACCTTCATTTTGTATTGTTTAAGCCTTGTGGACACTCACTATTTTGGAGGTAATACATCATTTCTTGAATCCAACTTGAAGGAGGAGCTTCTACAACATCTCAATCTTCATTATTTAACACAAGGAAAACCTCCTCTTCAATTTGTTGACTCTCTTGAACATTACCAGCTAGCTTCTCAAACAATCCCTTACCTCTTACCAACTTATTCACTTTGATTTCTACATCATATTCCATGACTTTGGTTATCCAACCAGTCCTCTTGTCATTTAGATCCTTACTCAGAAAAAATTCTTTAACACTTTGATGAGAAACCATAAGATGTATCTTATTATTCGAAAGAAAATACCTAATTTTTTAAAGTCTTCTAATGACAGCTAAAGCAAGTTTTTCCATAAAAGTGTACCTTTCCTCATAACCTTCCAAACCTTGGCTAAAGAAGGCTATTGGTTGCTCTATCCCATCTTCATTCTATTGCACCAACATAGTTGAGATGGTATCAATCCTCTCAAAGGAGTACATAGTGTGAAATCTTTAGCAAAATTTGGATTTAAAAGAGTAGGTGCAACTATGATGCCTTCTTTAATCTCCTAAACAACTAAAACTTACATTTTTCTTCAAAATAGCTTTCATAGGCTTCAAGAGGGATACAATGTTAGGTATAAACCTAATAAAATTTATTCTTCCTAAGAAGCTTTGTAAACCCTTTTTGTGAGAAAGTAAAGGTAAGGCTAAGATTGTGCTTACTCTTTTAGGATCTATTGTGATACTTTTCTTTGAAACTATGTGACCATGTAGTTTACTTTCATCGACAACAAAGATGCACTTCTTAGGATTGAGAGAAACAACATGTTCCCTGCATATCTCAAAGATTTTCTTTAAGTGATTAAAATGTTCATTAAAATCTTTTGAAAAAATAGTTATGTCATCGAGATAAACAAGTACAAACTTTTTCATGAGGACTTGGAAAGTCATGTCCATAGCTCTTTGGAAATTTTCCCCTACATTAGACAATCCAAAGGGTATCTTTCTGTAGGGTCAAAAAATGTTGTCTCTCACATTTTCAGACTTATTTGGGTCCTCCTTGTTGAACTGAGCATAATGTTGCCTTGATTTAGTGTTGTAAAGTGTTTAACACATTCAGATTAGGTCTTGGGACCTTGTAAGCTAAATGGACTTAATGGTTCCTTATTTTAGGTATTGTAAGGTGTTGTATCACACTTTCACACTTTTCTAGAGTTGTCATTATTAATTGGGTTTCTTTATGCCTTAATTGGCCTTAATTTGCATCCACAAGCCTTAATTAATGCATCTTTATGAGGATAATCCTGACATAAACCAACATCCAATCATAATTCATGTCTTTTTATATTGTGTGGCCCAGATTTAGTGATTTGGGACTCATACGCCACCTTGGGTGTATGAGTCCCACCTAGGCTTTAGGGGCCCAATTTGTATTTCAAATGAATCTAAACAGTTTTGAAAAATGTGTCCCATAGTTAAGCCTAATGGGAATCATACTCCACTTCTAGTGTATGGGTCTTATGTGGCCCAAAATAAAATTTAATTCAAATTATTGGTAGATTCCATCCTCCTAGATTTGATGTTGGCTTGTAGTGTTGTAATTTTTGGAAATTTGGCATAAAAAAGTATAAATACAAGGTTATTTCACTCATTTTGATTGTAACAAGCAATCAAGTGATCTTCATAGAAAATTAAAGTTTACAAGAGCATTCAAGAGCATTCAAGGGTTGATTATCAAGTGTTCTAGAGCATTATTCAAGTATCAAGCATCATGTCAAAGTTATCGTGCATCATTTTTTTTTTTGAGCTAACAATTGTGATTTATGGTTTCATGATTCAAGCTAGCATTTGAGTCAAGCTCTATCACAAGAGTTAAGATCTACATCCATTGGATCCACTTTATACATATTTGCAGCACTTTATTGCTAGGGTTTGGTGGGTTGCAACATTACATTTTATTCATTCATTATTACTTTATCTTATTTGATTTCATGACAAGCTTTGATTACCAAAATGGGGTTTTACCAAGGAAAACCCCTTTCTACTAACACAACAAAAATTTTCCATCTCTTTAGTGTGTGATTTGTATATTTAGGTTAAAGACACATTGGATGGAAATATTGGAGAAAAGTTGTCAAGTGTTCAGAGTGTTCAAAGTTGTCACCTTGCATTGGAGATCATTAAAAGACATAAATATAGGTTGCAAATTAGAGTTTTAGACTCAAAAATCAGGTGGAAAGGATAGAGCAAACATTGAAGAAAAGAATTAGATTTTGAATTTCCAGAAAAGCCTAAATGTATTGATATGCCACTTCTGGCATATGAGTCCCAATGTAGGGAAATTTGTAGTTTTTAGAAGTTCTAGACATATCTTTGCCAAATATTTGTTTCTGCCCAAAAACCCTAATTTGGGACTAAATCATCTAGACTGGTGTATGAGTCCTAGTAGACATTAATTTTAGCATTTTTAGAATTTCAAGTCTCCATTCAAGCTCCTCTAGGTTTCCAGGTGCACACTTCTGATTTCTCATCTTTTTATTATGTTTTGTATACATTCCTAGGTCATTTAGTGAAGTCTTTCATTGCATTAGGTTTTAGCATTAGGACTTTCATTTCATTAGTCTTTCCAAGCCCTAGCTTGGTGGTGAACCCCTCTTTAGTTTCTATCAAACCCTAGGATAATCCTATTGTAAGATATCTTTCTCCTTTACATACTTTAGATTAAGATCTCTAGGGTTTTCCTTGAATGAGAGTGAAGAATATTGTTATTCTATCTCTCAAGCATAGAATCAACAATTTTCCACCTTTCATTTTGGTAAACCTACATTTAAAACACTATAATTCTAATTTGGAGTGCATTATCATCCCAAATCTTGCTTGCATTAATCTTGCATTATGGTTTGCATTAGTAAAAGTGCATATAAATTGAACTTTTGTCTCTTGCATCATTGAAGTTGACTTTAAATTTGTATTTACACTTAGTTTAGACATCATCCAAAATAGAAAGCATAATAATCACTCAAAATTTTCTGAAATTTGTGCAAAAATCCTCATCTGGGACTCATACGCCCCTTTGGGAGATTTAGTCCTAGTACATGAAGTTTTCTTGACTTTTGGGTATTTGGTAGTGACTATTATTCAACATTCAAACCCCTAAAAATCCCTATTTGGGAGTCATATGCCCCTATGGGTGATTTAGTCTTGTTTTATATTTTAGACTACATTTTCAAGCATTGAATTCTATGTTTCTATTTTTTAGTTTACTGTTATTAGTTTTATGTTTCAGTTTATAGATTCTCTATTTCATTCACTTCATTGCATCTAGTTTAAATTGGTTCATCTTGTGCATTGCTTAGTTGCATCTAGAAAATTTCATTTTAGATTGTTGCATAGTGTAATTACCTTGTTTAGAATCTAAAATTTTCATTACATTTCATCAAGGATATGTGCTTTGGTAATTTGTGGATGTCCTTGAAATCCGTAGTGGATGTGTCAAGTTGTGCTTTTGGAAATGACACTAACAAAATTGAACTTACTCATGCTCAATCAACTCCTAATGCATGTCCTCATGATGTTGACATTATTGGAGAAGATGATGATGGCATGAATAAATTCCTAAATGGTTGTCTTAACAATTTTGAAGCTAATGCATCCTTTTATCCATCAATGAAACAACCAACACCCCCTATAATACCACCACCTAAGATGTTTGGTTACTTACATCATAAAACTAAGACGCGAGTTTAATTTCCCTATAGTTACAAGTGAGCCTAGTTCCTCTAATCAAGCAAACACTCAACCATTCTATGTCAACAAAATGACAAACACTCGCCATCAACCTAGAAGAGACATATGGAAAATGATTCATGATCTTGAGTAAACAAGAATGTGATACAAGTGAACATGAAATTCATCAACTCTTAGAGTAAATACCAATTGAAGATACTAAAGGGTTAGGATATCAAGATCCTCCTCCCGATATGAATGTACTTCTTCCTAAAGA
Source organism: Sequoia sempervirens (assembly GCA_007258455.2). Classification (NCBI taxonomy): domain Eukaryota; kingdom Viridiplantae; phylum Streptophyta; class Pinopsida; order Cupressales; family Cupressaceae; genus Sequoia; species Sequoia sempervirens. Next base: position 16,210 of record VDFB02149325.1, on the reverse strand, counting down.
ACAACCAATGCCTCCTAACGATGATAAGAAAGATAGGATTGTCTTAGGTCCTCCTCCTCCGCATTCAGTTGGAGAAGTTGGTGAATATAGTAAGCACAAAAGACCTTTATAACTAAAGAAACTACAATTCCCCTACCCACTAACTAATATTGAAAGGAATCTATGGATACTTATACATCGAGGACTTATTAGATTGCCTCCCATAAGAGAAGATCAAAAACCAAATCCTAAGAACACAAACACATCACATTGTCAATATCATAGTGTTATTGGATATAGTATTGATGAGTGTTGTGCTTTACAAAAAATATTCAAAAAGTTAGATATGTTAAAAGGCACATGAAAACTGAGAGGGGGGTCAATCAGTTGTCACCAAATTCAAATACAAAACTTCAATCACTTATCAACTTCACAATCACACTATTTTGTTATTGAGTATGCACATGAAATGAAGATAACACAAAGCAAAATCAACACAATGAACACCATATTTTACATGGAAAACCCAATAAGGGAATAACCACAGTGAGGGTTAACTCACAATATAAAGTAGTAGCAAAAATTGAATGTATAAGGCTCACTTACCAAAATAGGACTCACTTTCTAGATACAAAAGCCCATTGCTTACACAAGGAGGCTCACTACCTACAAAAAGGATTACAAAATAGGATTTTCTTCACAACTGAAATGAACTGATAAGAGTGCACCTAACAAGTGTTGATATAGTTCCAATGATGCTCAATAGACTAATTTAACACACTTCATCATTTTCGCACTTCTTCACATTCGCATCAATTTCATTCCTTGCTCTCTTCCATTACAATAATATTCAAAACTATTTGACATACATATCTGACCAATACACAAGCATCAATTAGGGCAACCTAATTAGATGCAACCCTTATTCATAAAAAATACCAACTGTCGGCTTCAAGCATTCACAAAATCTTCCAAAGACAATTTAAACATTCAACACACATCATGTCGGCATGGACCTAAGATAGGTCACACATATATCTGCAAAACAAAATTAATTCACCATACCACCAATTATCCATGAGGTTGACTAGAGATGGGCTTAATAGAAAAAATACAACAAAATAATGTTGATACACCATACAAGCACCTAAGCATGAGAGATTCTGAAAATACATGCTTTCAATATCCATAAACTATTTCCCAAAATTGCAAGTAACAACTAACAACCACAAAGGATTGCAGACCAAAATACTGGAGGATGTAAACTGTATACCGGTTCAGATACCAAACCAAAATACTAGATCAAACAATGACTTAGTCTTGCAGTTGCAACTCATATAACATGGTGACATCAATGAGAACACAAAACTGTATAGTTAGCCATTCTTCTTCAATCTTCCAACAAGATATCATAGAAATAATCCCTTAAAGTAGGAACCTTCCACTCCTTTCCATGTAATAGTTGTAGGGTATTCCTATTCTCACTATTACATGTTATAAATTTATTTCAAATCATTTCAAGATGAAAGGAGCTTTCTCCCATCACCTATCTTGGCTCATTCTTGTCTTGCACTCAGTGGGAGCAAGAATTAGATAGCCTTGTCCTAGTAATGCATTTTTCGTTGTCCCTTTGGCTAGTTGTCCGGCTTCTATATATGATGAACATGATTAGGATGTAGACTACCTACTCATAGGTTGACTTGCATGTGCCTTACTAGTATTTTTCATTATTCTTTTTTGTGTTTTCTTTATGTGTGATTGTATGTGTGTAATGTGATCCCCTATATGGTTTTGTTTGATGTATCTCTCTCTTTGTGACATTCTTATATTTGTATCTACATTCCTCTCTATGTCGTAAATCTTTTAAAACCTTTTCTTTTATCTTTTTCATTTGTCTTTTTTTTTCCTTTTGGGGATGACACAAGGCATCAAGACATTTATGTATCTTCTATGTTGACCCAAAATATTTTCTTTTATCTTTTTCACTTGTCTTGTGTTTTCCTTTTGGGGATGATGCAAGGTGTCGAGACATCCATGTCTCTTCCATGTTGACCTAAAAGGATTTTTCTTTTTTTTCACTCTCTTTGTGTCATTCTTCTAGTTCTATGAGTATTTGGGGAATGATGATAGTTTTGGGCTCTCTAAAAACATTGTAGCACAAACATACTGACCTCAAATCCATAGATCCCTTATGTGTGTTTGTCGTTTTGGTGGGAACCCCTCTTTTATTTTCATGATGTAGCTTTATCTGGAAACATATGACTTGGCATAGGGTTTCCAAATTAACTCTTGTGTCTTCTTTATTGTTATCATTTATCATTTTCTACTTTAAATTAATTTCTCATAAAATGGTGTTTAACAATTTATTTAAAGTGGGGGCATACATTGGCATTATTTTTTTTTCCATTTTTCATGTTTCAAGGTGTAGTCTTCATACTTCATGTGATGTGTCTTTCGCTTTGTGGTGACAATGGGTGTGATGTTATTCAAGAGCATGATCTCTCTCCTCATATTATATTCCTCTTAGCGGCTTGATGCAACACACTACATCTCCTAACTTGTGAATCTTCTATTCTTTGATTGGTCCTCTCTTTGAGACATTTGGCACAATGTTCCCTAATTCAAGACCTTACAAGAACTAAACAAGACTCCTTTGAATATTCCTTACATTATTTTTTAATTTTGGTTATATGGCAACCTTGAATAACATACTTTGCATGCTTGTGGAGCCATCTTGTTTGTTCATGAGTTACAAGCATATGAAGTTTTGCTTGCCTCATGAAGCTTGATGTTCATTATTGCATGGTTCCTTATCAAAGTTATCAGGAGCTATAGCTTTGGTATGGTTGGATGTGAAACCAATCTAAGACATGACTTTCCCATATCCACTCACATGTGTGTGTGAGTGCATGTCATCTGTATGTGTATGTTTCTCACATCTTTGGATACTCAACCAACAAATAGCCTAGAGATCCATTGCCTCAGAGTGAGTGTGAATTTTTCAAACAAATAGTTGAGATCTAATCCAAAATATGTGGGACAAATGATTGAAGCTTGATCCACCCCTCTTTTTAGTTTTTCTTTTCTCTTTGTGTTTGGCAGTGTATGCTTGCACCTTGTTGTCACTCTTATATCATTTTCATGTGTGTTATTTTTTCCTTATGTTGGTTTTTCATAGGATCTTGATCCTAGGGGCTTGATCATCTGTCTTGATCATTTTCATCCTATCTTACTAGCATTAGTGCATTTTAATGCCTCTTGATGCGAATTTGTCTACTTTAGTGTGAGTTTGAAGAAATTTCATCCTTTCACTAAAGTGGGGGCTAAATGTAGTGTCAAAAAATGTCATTTGTGACATTTTCACACTTATTTAGGTATTCTTGTTGAATTGAGCATATTTTTGTCTTGATTTAGTTTTGTAATGTGTTTAACACATTCACATTAGGTTTTGGGCCCTTGTAAGCTAAATGGACTTAATTTTGCCTTATTTTAGGTGTTATAAAGTGTTATACCACACTTTCACACTTTTCTAGGGTTTTCATTATTAATTGGGCTTCTTTACATGCCTTAATTGTCCTTATTTTTCATTTAAAGGCCTTTATTAGTGCATCTTTCCAAGGATAATCCCAACATAAACTAATATGCAATCATAATTCATGTCTTTTTAGGTTGTTTGGCCCATATTTAGTGATCTAGAACTCATACGACACCTTGGGCATATGAGTCCTACCTAGGTTTTAGGGCCTCGATCTATATTTCACATGAATCTAAGAAGTTTTGAAAAATGTGTCCCATAGTTCATCCTAGTGGGACTCATATGCCACTTCTAGTGTATGAGTCCCATGTGGCCCAAAATCAAATTTAATTCAAATTCTTGGCAGCATTTTATCCTCCTAGATCTTATGTCAGCTTGTAGTATTGTAATTTCAGGAAATTTTGTAGAAACAAGTATAAATACAAGGTTATTTCACTCATTTTGATCCTAACGAGCAATCAAGTGATCTTCATAGCAAATTAAAAGGTTACAAGAGCATTCAAGGGCTGATTATCAAATATCTTGTCAAAGTCATCATGCATCATTATTTGTTTTTGAACTAACAATTGTGATGTAGGGTATCATGATTCAAGCTAGCATTCAAGTCAAGATCTATCACATTCAAGCAAAAGTCAAGATCTACATCCATTGGAGCCACTTTATACATGTTTACAACATTTTATTGCTAGGGTTTGGTGAGTTGCAACATTACATTTTGTTCATTCATCATTCCTTTATCTTATTTGATTTCATGACAAGTTTTGATTACCAAAAAGGGGTTTGACCAAGGAAAACCCCTTTCTACTAACAAAACAAAACTTTTCCCTCTCTTTAGTGTGTGATTTGCAGAATTATGTTGAAGACACATTGGAGAGAAAGATTGGAGAGAAGTTGTCAAGTGTTCAAAGTTGTCACCTTGCATTGGAGATCCTTAAAAGACATTTAATAGGTTTCAAATCAAAGTTTTAGACTAAAAAACTAGGTGGAAAAGATAGGGCAGACATTGAAGAGAGGAATCAAACTTTGAATTTCTAGAAAATCCTCATTGGACTGATACACCACTTCTAGTTTATGAGTCCCAATATAGGGAAATTTCTAGTTTTTAGAAGTTCCAGACATATCTCTGCCAAAAATTTGTTTCTGCCCAGAAACCCTAATCTGGGACTAAATCACCTAGACTAGCGTATAAGTCCCAATAGATAATAATTTCATCATTTTCAGCATTTCAAGTCTCCATTCAAGCTCCTACAGGTTTCTAGGTGCACACTTATAATTTCTCAACTTTCTATTTTGTTTTTCATACATTTCTAGGTCATTTAGTGAAGTCTTGCATTACATTAGGTTTTAGCATTAGGACTTGCATTTCATTAGTCTTTCTACTCCCTAGTTTGGTGGTGAACCCCTCTTTAGTTTCTAATCAGACCCTAGGACAACCCTATTGCGAGATCTCATTCTCCTTTACATACTTTAGATTGAGATCTCTAGGGTTTTCCTTGAATCAGAGAGTGAAGAAGATTGTTATTCTATCTCCCAAGCATAGAATTGATAATTGTCCACCTTTCAATTTCTATATTCCATGGCTCCCCATTTGGTGGTAAAATCACTTTTAAACGGATCCTCTTCTTTTATCAAAATTCAATTGTACTCGAAAAAACCATCTAATAATGAAAATCTGTTAGAACCTGATATACCTTGCAATATTTGTTCCATTAAGGGCAACGAATAATGATCTTTGAGGGAAGCTCTATTTAGATCTCTAAAGTCAACACATAACCTAATTTCACCATTATTTTTTCTTACAAGTATCAAATTAGACACCCAAGATGTATCCTTAGTAGGGAGGATGAAATTACCCTGGATCAGCTTGTTTAACTTTGTTTTCATGAGATGTTCCAACTTTGCATTCAAAGACCTTTTCCTTTGTCTCACTAGTTTTGCATTAGGTTCCAAATTAATGGTGTGTTGAGCCAATTTAGGGTTAAAACCCTTCAAAACTTCATATTCCCAAGCAAACACATCATAAAATTCTTGGAAAAGTAAAATTAAAGCATGTTTTTCTTCCTTGGTGCATACCTTGTCAAGCTTTAGGAGCTTGTCTCTGAAGATCCCAATGGGTTCATAATGTGCTTCCTTTACTGATAGGTTGGTTTTGTATTTTCTCACTTGATCATTAGTGTTAAAATAGATTCTAAAGTTACGAATCCTTTTGGAATTTTTTTGAATTTAGCTATAGAATCTTATTATCATACTACTGCTACCACTTTTGTTGATTCCCAACTGCAAATTTAGCCTCTTCAATCAGAAAGTTTATAAATTTTTCATCACTTTCAAAAACTTTCCAATTGGTTTTTTTATCTTGAACTGATGGCCTCACCACCACCTTTATATACTATTGTACTTCAACATTTTTCATGTCATTTGGAATATCAAATTGTGAACCCATGGTACCCAATCTATCAACTTCTTTATTCTGATTTCTTGGAATGGAAATAAAGTTAAAAGAATAAAATTCTTCAGTAAGATCCAAAATTCTATGCTTATACAACTTGAGAAAATTATTTTTAGCTACATTTAGATTTCTCACCTGATTTTCTTCTAATTTAGTATCCCCAAATACTTGTAAGCACTTGATATTTTTCTTTCTTGCCCACTCTAAGCCATGAATGAGTGCTTCATACTTTGTTGTATTGTTAGTATAGCTGAAAGAAAACCTCATAGCTGGATAATATATTTCACCATGTTGGAGCCTAAAATTTAATGAAAAATTTGGAAAAATTTAAGGCATTCATAATGAAATAGTTGATTTCAGCACTCAGAAGTTCGGTTGGAAAATCTGCTCAAACGGTCCACTTTGAAAATTAACAAAATGAAGCCAGTGCAATTTCATGCATAATCACTTTGCAAACATGTTAACCTACCATGTATGAGTAGCCATGCCCAATTTCAGCTTGCTACAATCAGATTTGACAAAGTTTCAAAAGGAAAAGTTCAAGGGGTTTGGGAAACTTTGATGCTTGCACAGTGTTAAAAACTGCCAAAAGGGTCAACTTGGGAGGAAAATATTAAGCAACTGAAAGAGTGTCATGAAAAAATAAATGGTGTCTTATATTCTTCCCACCTTAATGTGCCTTCATGCAAATTTTTAGAGCCTTCGCAATTCATCTGATATTTTTTGAAAACTAAAACCAAATGGGTTTTACACAGTTTGATGACTACATTTCTAGAACTATAGAATGAGAGAGTTTGATTTTTAATATCTTGCGAAGGAACAAGATTGATGAAAATACATTATGCATATATGTCCATGGGACCTAAATAAGCTAATATCCAAAGTTGTAGCTTCCCAAAATCAGATTTGGTATCTTTTTAAAAGGGCAAGTTGATGAGTTTCAACTCAGTCTTACAAGGGCAATTTTTCAAAAAATGCTAAATGTGCAACTTTGAGTATTAATATCTTACAATGTTGATGAATTCATGAAAATCCATCTTGTAACCATACTCCCCTACTGTCAATTGACATTTTGGTGAATTTTCATGGTTCTAAGAGAATATTTGATCAGTTTACCAGGATGATTCTGCAAGCTACTTGACTCATTTCGTCATAGTGCAAAATGTCAGAAAATAAATTTAAAAGACTACCCATTTTTCAATGAATTTATTTTCATCCTCAAACCATAAGGGTATCACCATGTTTTTATCATTGATTTTGATTTCATTATGCAACCTCATTGGCTACTGTCCACTTAGCTGAATGCGTATAGATTCTTGGATATTGCCCATCAGATATAATTATTGAATATTTTTAACCTCCTTTCACTATATGTATCCAAAATGTCATTCTTTCCTTTGTGATCTTCCACTATTAAATGACTACCCTTTAGTCCCATTGTGACTATCAAGACTTGTTCATTAGTGTCTTGCACTAAGGCTTTAAGCTCACTTCTCTTTCATTACCACTCTTCAAATCTATTTCAAATATTCCCAAACTATCTTGCCTCATAATTTATGCATTTGACTATGAATATTACTACCTCACATGAGTGTTGTCCACAATTTGAAGAAGTACCCATTGATTTGCTAAACAACATTGGGGTTCCTCAATTTGAGTAGGATGAACTAGAATTGGTTCAACAAACTTTTATTAAGGCATCAAGAAATAGGCTCCAGTATTATCGATGGGCATCATTTTGTCTAAGTAGGAGAAAATACAATGAACAAAAGGATGAAAAGAATTATCTTTCACAATTGATAACGTAGAAATCATCTGCTATTTTTTGCAGAGTTCAACATTTAAATAAGGGAATCAATATTTTTGGTAGTGATGCCTTCATCATGACAAACTGTGAATTTCTTATGAATGATGCACATTCCTTATTATCTCGAAATCTTAATAGCAAGAACTTCAGGATAGAATTTTCAAGGATGAATATATTAAATACTCAATCCTAGAATGTTATTATAGCTTGAAAGCTACATTGAGACACCATAACATCATAACTCGGAGGATGGGATTTCTAGGGTTTTGAGTAGTGAGAAGGGAGCATGAATTATGTTATAATGGCTTCAAATTGCATCTCTATGCTAGCCCTGGCCAATCGGGTGGCAGGACAACCGTATTAGGTTCTGCCATTGATAAGCAATTCCACGATGGAAGCTAATGGGGCCTCCTACTCAAAATATCATCCCTAGTTCATATATCAGACAACTAACATGGGAACGGAGATAAAAAATGGAACTCATGATGATACAATGTTGGCTGAAACATATGCAAATATAGAAGCAAAGACCAAGCATTTTGAATGTAAATCTATATGAGCTTGATGACAAGAATTTATTTGTGAAAGAAGGTGTAAACCTAAGAGTAAAAGATCCCATCACAAAAGAATAGCTTAGATAAAGAAGAAATATTTTACAGTTGCCTATACTCAAAAATACCCAAGAGCCCGCCATATTTTGTGCACAAAAAAATATCACAGAGGATCAACAATACCACTAGTGCCCAATGAAGAGGTTCATGTTGATATGCTTGCAAACATAATGATGACACCAACATTGTAGTAGGATTTTTGCGTTGACCTATGCGTTTCCCACATTCGATCCAATAATTTTTCGAAGGAGACTGCAGGAAACCCTAAAATTGGCACAGCAAAGTGAAACCTCACATTGGGTAGACTTTGGTACATCCTTGGGAGTCACTTCAACCTGTGAAGTCTCACCGATAGCCCAATATTGCTTACTTCATTAGTGAGAGACATGATATCAACAAACATTGCTCAAATTCTCCTTGATGCTTTGAGCTACCCCGATACATGAATACATATGGTCAAAGTGCAAACAAAAGATTGAATAGAGTGTGATTATAGTGAAAAAGAATATTACTTTGAGAAGATATAAACTTCACATTTTTACCAAGGGGATTATAAGGTGGAAGATCATTTTACCCACAAAAAGCATAAAGGGTAAAAATTATAAAATATTTGCACTTGGAGGTGGAATATTTTTCACCAAAGGAGTTACGAGAGTGGGTAAATATTGTTACGTGAAAGGCATATTTATTGGTTGAAAATGCAACTACTGAGATAACAAATCAAAATTAAAATTCACAAAGAGGCAAAAGCAAAGGGAGCATAAAGACTATGAAGTGAGTAATTATTTTACCTAGAGGACATCTCAGGTAAAACATAAAGTGAGAAATTGTTAGCAAATGAATTAAAGTTAAAGTATTGAAAAATGATTTTTATGGGAAATGAAGATAATGAAGATTAAATTATTTTAATTTTCCGAAGGAAAATAATTAAAATAAAGTGAAGTGTTCCAACGAAAAAGTGAGAAGATAGAATAGAGATGTAAAAAATATGCTTTCATAATATTTATCATGTAGATTATATTATAAAGGACCATGATGCATGCATGAATTTTGGCATTAATCAATAGATCTTTGATGATATGTGATTTCATATTGGTGTCTATTGTTAGTTCATTTGAACAATTATTTGGTTGTATCCACACTGTTATTTCTCTGTTATTTGAATTTGTGTATCCAAGTTGATATTCAATTTCATCAGACACATTTGTTGTTATTGTGTAATCCAGTTAATTGGTTTCCATTAAAGAATTAAAATCCTTTTAATTGATTACTGTGTGATCAAAAATAATATGCGTAAATGATTTGAAATAAATACTATTCAAACACACCAATAAGACATTGTATCAAAGCAGAACATAAAAGGTAAGTAAATGCAAACTCAATATTCCACTTCGATTGTCGTCCTATTGTCCTCTATCTTCAGTGTTTTTGTTGATTCCAGCTTTTTCTCTCAGATTTGTAGGCTAGGCTCAACAAACTGTCTTCCTAAAGAACGAGATTTAAACATGATGCATGATGCAAGATTAAGCTATGATATGAAATAAGACTAAAATGATTGAAGTAAACATGATGCTAGAATACTAAATGAATTAAATGCACGAACTCTAATTAATTGCCTATTACCAATGCTTGGATTCACACAGGTATTTATAGAGTTTTTCAAATGATTCTGATTGGCTGTCTTGATTGACGGTTGTGATAATTCCTGGCAGATCGAATGGCTGAAGAAGGATGAAACTGAAGAGAAAATAGAAGAAAACTTGAAAACAAGGTTTTTCTATTTTTATGAAAGAGAAGAAAGATAAAAAGATAAGAAATCATCTTTTCTTTAAAAAGATAAAAGAAAGATTTAAAAGCTGATAAATAATGAATTAAAAATTCAATTATTTATTTGTGGAGGATATTCATCTTTTTCTTAATTAAATGAAATATTTAATTAAGCTTTTAAAAGCAGAAGAAAGTTTGTGATAAGAATAAAGCTTTAATCAAGATTTTTTGAAAAAAACAGAAGATCTCATATTTAAATAAAATATTTAATTATGATATGAGAAGAAAACAAAAGATTTTACAATTAAATAAAATATCTAATTGTGATTTAGAAAGAAAGCATAAGATCTTTTAATTAAATAAGGTTTATTTAATTAAATCACTTTTATGAAATTAATTAAATGAAATATTTAATTAATTAGAAGAAGAATAGAAGAAAGAGAAATATTTAAACTTAATTAAATCAAAATATTTAATTTAAATTCAAACAATGATAATTAATTTAAATAAATAAAATGTATTTATTTAATTAATTAAGTGGACGTATGAAAATAATTAAATAAAATAAATTTATTTAATTACGAAAGAAGAATAAGATGAATGAACAATATAATTAAATTAATTAAATTTAATCATATGTAGAGGACTTTTAGATAAATTAATTAAATAATAAATATTTAACTAATTGCCAGGATTATAGACATGACCATTTTTATGTGTATACATTTTGCCCCTCTTTGAAGTGATGTGTGAAATGCATTGCTTCAAAGAAAATAAAAAAATTTGCCCTTGATATGTTTCTGATTTTTTATGTCGATGATGCCCCCTCGGGAGGTAAATCATGGAAGATGATGTCGAGAAGGATAGGGAAACAGTGATTTAGCTCCCGATAAATGATGTTTGTGATGGCCTGGTGAAAAATAATATGGAAGGAATGGAAAATGTCATTAACTCCCACCCTAATAGACCCTTAAAAGGTAAAAAGGGGTAAAATGAAGTGTCATTTTCACCTTGCTGCTACAGTGAAAAGTGACCTCTGATGGTGACCTGGTGAGATGGAGATCCCATTGCACCTGCATAGATTCGAGTGAGCGCGCCGATACCAGAGACCAGCTGCGTATGGACCCCCGATGAGTGATTCCAACCGTTTATGATTTCAAATTTCGCATTTTTAATCAATTTTTCAAATGTTTTAGATTAGATTTCAGTTTTTTCGCACGTTTTAGCGCATTTGAGAAAAGTTTTAGCACATTCAAAAAATTCTGTAGCGCATATAGGAAATTTCGTAGCGCATCTCGGCGTAAGTTAAAAATTGATCTTGTAGCGCATTCGATAGATAAAGTAGCGCATTTAGGTTAAACTCGGCTAGTATGATCATGTAGCGCATCTAGGGCACAAAATTGCGCATATAGGCTAGGGTCTGAAGTAGATAAAGTTGCGCATATAAGAGTTAAAATGGTGCATACACAGGATAGATTGGTGCATGCCTAGTTTTAGCGCATATGAGAAAAAATTTAGTGCATACGAGTAAAACTGTAGCGCATCTGTGTTTTAGTGCATATGGGCAACAGAATAGCGCATTTAGGAAATTTTTCACAAAACGCTTGTGTGATGAAAAATGATAATTGAAATTGCTTCCTTAGTCAATAGATAGATTAATTGTAGTACCATCATGCTGATATGAGAAAAATGATAGAAATTCTGATAAAGAACTGATAACTTTGCTTCCAAAATAGAAAACAAAGAGTAGATAGCTGATAACTTTGTGACGAACAACAAAGAGTAAACTGGCTGATTGAGTGATTTGTGGTTGATAACTTTGCTTCTCGCGCTTGAAAACAAAGAGTAGATGTTTGATAAATTTGCTTTCTGTGATAGAAACCAAATAGTAAAATGAGGGTACAAATTTGTATTCATGACTGAAATACAAATAGGAAATGATTTGTGTGTTGATAAATTTTCTTTCCTAAAATGAAAAACAAATAGTAAATGATGATAGAGTAGATTGATTTGATATTCAGATAGATTGATGTAGCACTTGATATAGGTCATTGATTGAATTTGCTGGATAGATAGATCACATGATATGAGTCTGATTAATGTGTCCTTTGTGATAGTCAAACAAAATAGGAGGCTTTCAAAAGCCTCCAAATCAGAGAGCGGTTCCCACTATGTTGGGAGCGGATAGGAGAGCTTACCCCTGCAGAGTTACAGTTGATTGCAGATTGTGGACTGGGACCTTTGTTGATGATGCCACGAGGTATTCGGCCCAACAGGGGACTGTTGACCACTTTGGCAGAGAGATGGCACTCGAAGCATAACACTTTTCACTTTCCGACTGGTGAGATGAGTGTGACACCCAAGGATGTGTATAGGATTCTTGGGATCCTAGTTGTTGGTGCCCTTGTGGTTTATGACCACAAGGAGATTGGTGGTACCAAGGCGCTGCGACGGATATGTGGTGATGCGAGCATTTGTGGTTACTGGATAGATTGGGAGGATTTCAGCAGGTATCCAGCCTTAGTTGCTGTGTTGGCTGCATTCATTGGAGGCTTCCTTGGACCGGATCATCGGTCGAAGGGATTCATAGTTGGATGGGGTAGGATGCTGAAGTGGTTGGTGACACAGCCACAGAGGTTTGCCTAGGGGAGCTGTGTATTGGCTGACATGTATCATGATCTCCATCAGGTTGTATATAGAGGATCCACTAGCTTGGCAAGTGGGGTGACGCTTCTGCATATCTGGGTGTGGGAGCATATTGTGATCACGAGACCTCAGTGTACGAGAGATAGGCCAGCAGGGAGGCCCTATGTGTATGCATATTCGGGTGCACTTGTCCAGCAAAAGCTGGGCAAGGTAGAGTATTGGCGACGGGTATTGGATGACATTCATGCAATGATATGGAGACCATACTCGGATTGCGAGGCATGGGCAACATCACTTAGATGCCTTTGTCCGGGCAGACCGCGATATGAGTCCGGAGTATAGGGCGTAATCTCTCTTTATTATCGAGAGAGATTTCTGCATTATGGGTCTTGAGATAGTTTGGATTTACACAGGGGATGTCCCAGGGCATTGCTCATTATGGGCAGCGCAAGGGTGGTCCAGGATGGGTACCATGCATTCAATACTAGGCAGCATACATAGAGTATTCTACCTAATAGCCTGAGGTATGGACCAATAGGCCAGATGTGCAGGATGTAGGGATGACAGATGATTATGCTCAGTATTTTCATATGCATCCATTTCACAGCCATAATGCCGATGAGCCACCGGGTGATTGGAGGTAGCCATAGCTAGGTAGGAAGATAGGAGGATGGTCGTGGGAGATAAAAGTATGGGCAGAGGAGGGAGGAGGAGGGAGATGAGGAGGAGGGAGATGAGGAGGGTGAGGAGAGCGGAGATGGAGATGAGGATAGCTCAAATGACAGAGATGATAGGGGAGATGATGGGGATGAGGAGAGGTAGTAGAGGTTAGATAGTTTGGGCAGAGCACAAATTGTTCGGCGAGCCAGATCCGGTGGCAGACCTCGGACAATGATTAGGGTGTCATCCTCTTCACAACAGGCATAGATAGCTACATTGCAGGGTTAGGTTCAGACCTTTTAGGAATAGCAGGCATAGCTACAGAGCCAGGTAGCTCAGGCTCAGAGTGTGATAGTATAGTTACAGGCATAGCTTGCACAGGCCCAGACGCAGATACAGGCTTAGGCACAGGTACAGGTTCAGGCTCAGACATAGGTACAGGCTCAGATGCCCGCCCCTGATTCCCAGGTGGTACAGTTGGTAGCAGAGAGGGATGCTCTTAGATGATGGGCACTGGAGGCTGAGGGTGTGGCACAGAGACTGATGGGTACCGTAGAGAGTACCTCATTATACGAGGCCATTACAGAGGGATTTGAGGCAGCTAGAGAGGCCGAGTACTACAGAGTTCGGTATGAGGAGCTATTCCCTCCCGAGCGGCGAGAGCCTTATCCCCGATCACATAGCAGGACAAGGACCCGATCACGGACATCAACACATGGCAGAGAGGTTACAGGGCCTCGACAGGATCCTGATGCAGGGACTAGTGGCAGGCCACCTCCTTCTGGACCAGCTCCTTCAGGGGCATCTACGAGCTAGTTGTTTGGGGCTGATATATTTTGCACATATGCAGGGCATGTATATTGAGTTTTGATCATTTCTCATGTATTATGTTTTGAATTTTTTAGCTTCATTGGACTTTGGACATTTGTATTATTTTTGATGAGTGATGATATGCAGCGGCGATGTTTTTGATAATGATATGTTTGTGCATTTTTGATGTGATATGGATGCTACTTGTATGTATGTATGATATGAGATGGATTTTGATATGTTTTTATCATTTTTGTGGACTAATCTTATTATGCAAGATGATCTAATGATATGATGCAAATGGATGATCTAGGATGTAGATGCAATGATTTGTGATAATGTAAATATGAGTTGTTGATTTTTGATTTTTTCTTTCAAATGCAGAAATGAATAGTATGTGTATGAAATGCATCATGAAATTGTGATATGAAAATGATAGATAATGAATGTGATACTGATAATGATAATCATGAAAAGATAAATGATATGTTTGGTAATGCTTATGTAATGAAAATGGCAATGTGATGAAAAAAATGAAATGATGAATGAGTGCAATTTTAATGAAATGATATGAGATGATGATGATAAATAATAGCAAATGATAAATGATAAAATGATAATGGGATGATGAACAATAATGATATGAAAGAAAAAGTAATGATAATAGAAATTGAGAAATGATCAATGATATGAAAATATGATAATGTTGTGAAAATAATGGTATGAAATGATAAAGGATAAGGATCTAATGACAAAAATAATAATGAGAAATGATAATGATAAAAATGAATGAATGAGAAATGAGGATGGTAATGATAATGAATGATAAATGATAAGGAATGATAAATGAAATGAGAAATGATAAATGAAATGAGAAATGATAATGATAAAAATGAATGAATGAGACATGAGAATGATAATAATAACAATAATGATAATAAATGAGAAATGAGAAAGATAATGATAATGATAATGAGAATGATGATGATGATGATAATGAATGAGAAATGATAATGAGAAATGAGAATGAAGGATAAATGGTAATGATAATGATAAAATGAATGAATGATAACTGAGAATGGTAATGATAATGATAAAATGATAAATGATAATGAATGAATGAGATGTCCAAATGTCCTCCACAAAGAGTTCAAAAATACATGACAACCGTCAATGTTTTCATTCAGCCTTTCAGAATTTTGATGTGAATCCAATATGAAGATATATACAATGATCTAACAAATATGCAACTAAATGAAATTAACCAATTTGTTGAGCCTGTTATAAGCCTTCTTGAATCATCATAGAGCATTTAAAATGTTGGAAGTATGTACAAGCATCATAGGGGAAATTAGCGCATATGATGACCAGAGTACAACTTTCATGATTTTTGATGTAGCAAGTGAACACAAGCATCGAGGTATAATTGAACCGAGATGACCTGAGCATTTCTTGCATAAACAGACAAAGATTAACCACCCTTCCGATGCAAATGTGGAACTCTCATTGATGATATTGCTTTGGTAATCATATTCTATGACATATTTGCATCAGATTGATCGTTAACCTCAAGACAGCAGACAAAGAAAAATCATTCTCGTTCCTTGCCACTCTAGTTCAGTACATCATTGAGTGTGCTCCAGAGTAATGATATCAAAAATCAAACAACTTTTGTTCTAAGTGTAATACTGTTATTTCATACATTATTCAGATTTTTGGACCATCCAATAGACAATGATATGGTATCGGCTGAAAATTGTTCATGATAAGGCTTCGATGATTGGATAAGGTTTTGCATGAGTTTGTAGTTTGTTTGCATGATCAGATCCTATGACATTGTTCAGCTGTTTTAGTATGCTCTGAAAGTTAAGTGCCCCCAATTGAGTTTTTTCCCTGTTTATTGACACAACTTGTGGAAAGGAATATGTACAACGATCAAGCCATGG